>CAJDSM010000180.1:0-37824 GCA_903981925.1 Ostrea lurida
GCGTATCGAATCAACTGGGAGATATACACTTATATATATATCGCTTAAAGTCATCATTTTGCAAATTCTACGGTCGCTATAATGAGCTTGTTTGTGATTATAAATTATATTAAGTCATATGCTGACTCATTTGTTTCATATCATTTGTTGGACTGTCATTCCTACTAGATTTGACTACGGGTAATCCCTTTACTTTATTTCGACTAAGAGCTCACGGCGAGTATGACTGGTCAACAGAGGATGCTCACTCTTCCTGGCACTGATCTGCCTTCGCTTTTGTTTGGTAGGCGTGATCTGATACTACGTGACGATGAGTGGATTTTGGATATGATTACGTTTATCACCATGTTAAAATGAGAGTAGGGCTTATGGCAAAATGAATTATGAAATTCTTTGCATTTTATCTTTTCTCAAATTCTGTGGCAGTTTTAACAATCTAGATTGTCAGTATGACCTGTCATTTGGTCAAATGCTGTATAAAATGGCGAAATAAACAATCTTATATGTTTCATAGCAACTGTTAAGCCATTTTCATACACTTATTTGAGTACGGATTATTCCGTTTTCATGATCAAGACAGAAGAAGGTGGGTGTGACAGATTGACAGGATATGCCTACTCCTCCTGGGCACCTGATCCCTCTACTGGTGTATCCAGGGGTCCGTGTTTACCCGGTTCTTGCTGTGCATTCTGTTTGAGACTTGCAAGATTGATCGCGGTTCGTTGTCTTTGCCTTTGTATTTTACCAGAATGTTCAATACATATCAACTTTTATTTTTAAGATTTTTTAAAATAATTGTTGGAGAAGAAATTTAGCTGTTCTTGATTAATTAATAATTTTTGGCATCTCAGTTGGTCTTACTGATGTTGACAGTTTCGCTATTTCTCCCAAATTTTGTTTTTCACTTTCAGTGATGAATATTTACAGTTTTATGTGTTTGAAAGGTTTCACAAAAATATAGGTTATACATAATGATAAAAGCTCATTATAAAACGTTTTTTGTGATATTAGATAGTTTTTACTTGTTATTTAGCTTCAATATATAAATTGGCGAAGTTAACAACATGTTAAACGTAACCATAATCCTCCCAAAACATATATATAAAGTTGAGTGTAGGGCAACACGGACCTCCGACAAATTAAAAGCAAAGGCAGAATTAGGTGCCATTGAGGAGTAAGCATCCTCTGCCGACCGGTCACATCCGCCGCTGTGTCTTTACAAAATATGTTTATCCAAAGTAAAAGCTGTCTTGTGTCATATTTTTGTTTGTACATAATATTAACAACAGTTAATAAATTATCAAAATAATCACAATCAAGCATCGATATCTAACTTAAGGAAGCGTTTAATAATGATGTGGATCCACAAATAACGAAAATGTGCCGAGTGATCGCGTAGTAGTAGGCCTCCGTCGGTCAGAGTTGACCATGAATAGTACATCTTAGCTTCTTGTCCTCAGCTTGTTGCACCAGCTTCTTTTCTCCTGACTTCAGATGTTGGTTCAAGATGTCCCTCCACCTTCCAAGGTAATATGCCCTCCCACGTCCCTGGTTCAATGTCAAGATTTCATATCTCTCTTACAGACGTCTCTGAAGTGCATGTGTGGGCGGCCTGCACTCCTCCTTCCAATTAACAGCTCTCTATAGTGGACATTTTCACTACTTCCCAATAATTTTACCCATAATTCTATTTTTCACTTTCAGTGATGAATATTCACTGACTTATGTGTTTGAAAAGTTTCACTAAAAATAAAAATAGAATGCCTGTTCGTTATCTTTGCCTTTACAGACCCTCAAGCGTGCTATTACCCCACCTGCACGGAACTAAACGAAACCAGTCTTGCACGGAACGATGAAAAGTTTACACGGAATGGTGAAAGGTTTGCACGACGCGCTGAATGCTTTGCACTGAACGGTGAACGGTCTGCACAAAACGAAACGCTTTGATCTTTTCTTGAATGATGAAACGGTAGGCGGGGCTTGCACGTTTTGTAAATTATGGTGAATGGTTTACATGAAATAGTATCCGTTGCCTGTACGCTGGGTACATGTATTTAGGTCAATTTTACGGGTGTGATTAAATTCTAATATATCTTTAACGCTGTCTAGGGTACTTAATTTGCACTCATTAAAAGAACATACCATTTGTCGATAATATAGTGGTATTCTATCTCTTTTCAAAGTTTCTACCTTTTTATCTGAGAAACACAATATATATGGTATAATTATATTCAACCTTTTACAATAACTTTCCAAAATATTATACAAAACAGATTTGGCTTTTAACAATCTAGGAACCCAAGTAGCTTTTAGTGCTTTTAATTTACATTCAACATCAACAATTGATAATCCACCTTTTAAGATACTACCTATGAAAGTATTACGCTTAAGTCTCTCAGTTTTATCCCAAATACAGTTGTGTATAAGGCGTTGCATTTTCTTATTGTAAGCATTGTCAGGTAAAGTTAATATTGAAGCAGACACACAAGTTTAGATATAGTCAGTGCCTTTAGTATGCATGATTTACCAAATAAAGCTAGTTTTCTCCTCTTCCACGATTCAAAGAGTTTCTTTATATTTTGATATATTTTCATTCAATTTATATTGTAACATTCTTCCTTATCGTGACCAATATAATAGAATTTAACTAATCGAAGTTAAATCGGTTTCTCAAAGCTAAATAGCAATAAATTCTACTTGAAACGTATCTGCGTGGTACGTTTCGGGTATTATCTAACCCTATAGTGGAGTTTTGGTTACGTCACGCTCACCGTGCAAGAGTTCCCAGCCGTTCGCACATGGAAATTCACCCACCCTCCCTACCCATAACCTAAAGGGTAATATATGCAATTTTTTGCCGCTGTTCTTTGGCTTTGTTTTGTATTTTTTCAGGTAAATTCCTATCAGGAAGTGCCATCCCTCCGTCACGGCTGTCGTTTCGGAGTGGGCGGATTTGCAGCTTGCCAGTAGAGCTCACCTGGATTTTGCATTCAATTAATTTACTTCCAAATATAAATGAACATTGTCTATTTTTTACTGGGTGAACATCTGGTCCCAGGGTTCACTTCAGACCTTGTTTTTCTTCTATTTGTAACTACACCAATTATGAGCAGCCGTGATCATTATCGGCAATAAACCTATAAACTTCGATCTGTCTTGCTTTGGTTGCTTGCCTCTGTGTACACTATTTCGTCTTTGATAAATTCCCAAACACCTTACTGCTTTATACGTTTTCTTAATAACAGACATAGACAAAGTTTCACCGGATGAGATTTTACAGCAACCGATATGAAACAATTATAATTTTCTTGATAAAGGCAATACATTATTTTTTTTTTTAAGAACTGGATATCATGTGGAGTTTTATGTGAAATATTTGACGACGGGTAACCCCGTTTACTTTGTTTCAATTACGGGCTCACGGCGGGTGTGACCGGTCAGCAGAGGATGCTTACTCCTTCATGGTACCTGATCCTGCCTTCGCTTTTGTCGAAGGTCCGTGTTGCCCTACACTCGATTTTGTAAGTGTTTTGGGGTACTATGATTACGTTTAATACTTTGCTACTTCGCCATTTTATATTGAACGAAGAAGGAAATCTCAAACAACTTTCAGATTTTTCAAACTATATTAGAAACAAATCAAACTGGATATCTGAATTTAGTATCATTTCAACTGTTTTTAAATGAATATGTAGAAATTTCGGTTTTTCTAATTGCAGTTTTATAAACATATCACACAGGAATAACTTTCATTTCTACACAGGAATTATGAATGTTAGAGGCAAAAAATGTAGTTTCTTTTGTGAAAATCTTGTATATAAAAAGTTTTGTGAACCACATCATCAACGAGTTTTAAATAGTGAGTTCAACATTGAACTTGTATCATGGAAATATATTTATAAATGTAAATTATTGGATATCAGTGATAAAAAAGCTATCAGAATTTGATTACAATCTTTTAAATAATATCCTCTGTGATAATGTATATCTTAGTAAATGGAAAAGAGACGCACACAGTAATTGTAAAAACTGGCACATAAAGGAAACTACAAACCACCTTACTTTTGAATGCGAGAATGTTATTCAAGTATGGAATATAGTAAGTTCTCATTTAAATATTAATATATTATGGAAACTCATTATGACCGGATTCTTTTATAACACAATACAAAGACAGTCATTAAATTTACTAATTTCTTATGTAGCATATAAGATATATAAGTATAAAATGTATTGTAAGTTGTATTCAATTGATGAAACTTGTTCTAATATTTTTCAACATGTAAAATTTTCAATTATGAATTATACTTATGTTTTGAAAAATCTCTATTCGCTTGACCATTGACCTTTTGGAAATCTTTTCCACTATATGTAATGTTCATTTTTTTTTCAATGTTATAGATTGAAATGTTATTGTATCTTAATTTGTTTATATGATTTGAAAATATAATAGATAAATGTTTTCTGATAAAAAAAAGAAAAAAATTATAAATAAATAACCTTGAAATAACAAAAAATTGGGAAGGAAATAGTAATGGCCTACAATTAGAATACATATGTCTGCTTCACTTGACACTGATTTATTTCTAATTACAATTAATTGTTAAATGAAGAAAAAATCAAGACTGTTGGAAAGCAGGTAAATACGGATGGAGACACATGCAAATCGCAACGTTGTTCTTACGAATTATTACGATTATCATAAATGTGAACTTCTCATAAAATATGCTAAGTACATGTATGCAGCAATGCTACATGTACAACAATTCATAAACGTTTCTACTAGCGTCTAGTATAACCACATGTTTATCTATACTGGAATCCTGAAAGAGCAGTACGTGTTGTTCTTTTGCTATAGTTCAGGTATTTTAATACCTCTTCAGAATTTATTAAATCATGTCGCTATTGAAAGTTTTTCATTGAAAATTGGTTCTCCGAGATGTGCCGACCACACCATTAAATTAGCACCGACTGAAAAATTTCCATTCGTGTTTTCCAGTGTAGTTTATATATATATTACATATGTATATATATATTATATATATATATAATATATATATATATATATATATATATATATATATATATATATATATATATATAATATATTATAATATATATATATATATATATATATATAATTCATTTCCATGAGACGATAGTAAATCAATGTTTCCAAATTATAGTAGACTTGTGCGTGCCGTTATATTTCTTTCATTATTTTAAGTCATTAACTTTTCCTAACCTGGAGACGTCGCGTTATTTATTTTTTTTAGAGAGAGAGAGAGAGAGAGAGAGAGAGAGAGAGAGAGAGAGAGAGAGAGAGAGAGAGAGAGAGAGAGAGGAGAGGAGAGAGAGAGAGAGAGACTATGTCAGTTGATATTTGAGAAATCTAACGGCCTACTTCGATATGTGTGTACAAGACTAAGGAAACACATCCAGTCTAGTTTTGTTCGAAGTCCATGTACATCATTACCAATCGCATATCAAAATAGTTCAGAACTCATGATAACAACAACTACTCTTATCTGATAAGTTATTAAACTTCGATAGTTTTGGACAGAGCAGACGTAATCTAAATTGAGTGGTGATTAGATATTTTCGAAAACAAATCCTTTGTTTTGAGAAGACAGGTATAGGTCTTACTCGCACGTGGCGTGTGATACCATATACATGTGTATGTACATCATAAATATCCTCCCCACCTAATTGAGTCCTAGGAATTGTTCTTGAGAAAATACAAGGCCCGTTTTGTTTTTTTTGTTTTTTTTTTCTTGTAAATGTTTTGTATAAAACATATTTTTCAAATTACAAGTTTATACTGAGCACAAGTACCTATTCTAGATTCCAAAACTTCATAAAACTCCTTACAAACAAAGATATATTGCTGGATTTAGTAAATGTTTCACCGTAAATATTGACAGCTGCCGAGGAGCAAATTCAGACGTATTGTAAAACTACATATGCCAGAAGTGGTGTAAATCAAATGTGGATTCTAAAAACTCTAAACAACGTCTAGTGAATTTGAAATCCCAGAAATCAAAACATATGACTTTACAACACTTTACACGACCATTCCGCACGATAAATTAGAGACAAGACTTTGTAACATTATAGACAGCTGCTACTTTAAAAAAAAATGGAAAAAGGAAAAATTCTTACCTAGTGATCAGCCATTCAAAAATTATTTTGTTAAACTCCACTCTGATTCTACACACAAGTACATGTACTCTGAAGTTGATATTAAAGCAATGCTGGAGGTCCTCATTGACAGTATCTGTATAGCTTTCGGCAATCAGGCCTTCCAACAGTCTGTTGAAATTCCAATGGGCATGAATTGTGTTCCTTTATTAGCTGATCAATTTTTATATCCTTATGAGGCACAATTCATTCAAAAGCTTCAACATAAAAATACGAAATCTCTAGCGGTGGTCTTTAATTCGACATTTTGATATATTGACGACGTTTTATCCAATAATAATAAAGATTGCATTCATATAACGATTCAATACAAAAAGGCGAAGTTAACATTGTGTCAAACGTAATCATAATCCAAAAAACATACAAAATCGAGTGTAGGGCAACACGGCCCTCCGACAAAAGCGAAGGTAGGATCAGGTGCCATGGAGGAGTAAGCATCCTCTGCTGACCGGTCACACCCGCCGTGAGCCCTGAGTCGAAATAAAGTAAACGGGATTACCCGTAGTCAAATCTAGTAGGAAAATGACAGTCTAACAAAGGGTATGAAACAAATCAGTCAACATATGACTTAGTGATAATTTGTAATCGCAAACAACAAACTAGAAATAAAGGACACTTTCATGTCTTTCATGTCTGCTTCGTACTTGGATATCTTATTGAACATTGACATTATCTTGCTCGACGTATGATCAGCTTTTGAATCGAGGCAGGCTACTTATAAACAAATTGTTCTTGCAGGGGTTTCAACAGTCACATTTAGAGGCACCATTTCGTAAATCATATGGTCATTATAACAATTTAGCTTACCAATATGACTTACCATAGAGTCCAATGCTGTCTGATATGTTTCATAACCATTGTTAAGCCGTTTTTCACAAACTGATTTAATTACGGATTGTTCCGTTTACTTTACCAGGACTATGGGCTCAAAGCGGGTGTAACCGGTCAACAGGGGATGCTTACTCCTCCTAGGCACCTGGTCCCACCTCTGGTTCAGGGGTCTGTGTTTGCCGAACTCTTTTTTGTATTTTATTTGGTACTTAATCGCCCGCCTAGCCTTGTTTACATAACACAGATTATCTCGCCTGTAAGTGTAACTGAACAATTGACACTCAAATTTTGCAGATCATCATAAATACCTTAAATACCTTAATTCAACATTGTAAATATTAAAAATGGAAAAATAAATTTCGAAAATTGGCTATGCCCCTTCACGTTTCCAGGGGACGTGGCTTCTGCAAAAAATAATTATCGCACGGGACGCTTCTGGCACGAAACGCTTTGAACGGTTTGCACGAAACGGTGAACGATCTGCACGGAACGCTGATCGATCTGCATGAAGCTCTGAACGATTGGCACGAACAGCTGAACGATTTGCACGGACAAAAACAAAACTCTTTGGAGTGATAGTAGCACGCGTTAAGGTCTGTACATTGTAACAACAGCTCAGTCGGAGGTCCGTGTTGCCCTACACTCGATATTGTATGGGTTTTTTTGGATTATGATTACGTTTGACACAATGTTAATTTCGCCTTTTTGTACAGTTTAGTTTCACGATCTGTGTCCTTACAAGACACCTTCAATTAAAGCAAAAGCTGTCATGTGTTTTCATGCTTGTGTTTGTATATACATGTATCAATAGTTAATAACAGTTCATAAATTATCATAAGAATCAAAATTAAGCATCGATATCCAATTGAAATTAAAGTGTTAGTAATGGTGGACATTTGCCAATCCGTGTCATTAGTGAGGCTATGCAATCGAAAGCGAAACTGGATTGTTCCACAATATACCATCTTTATTTAAGGTGCTATTATATTTTACAGATTTCATTCTATGTATGAAACAATATCAAAAGTGTAAGTAAAGTTTTGCTGGAGTAAGTATTTAAGAGTTTAATGGCAATATATCTTAGATTATAATCGTATGCACCAAAATACCTTTTATCAAATTATATTTAGAAGTCAAGGTCTTTGCTATCGTGCCATACATGAAATCGGGGCTACAAAATAGTTTATCAGGACGACAGAAATTTATGAAGTAAGTGCATATTTCCCAGTGGCTTTATAAGATATGATATGATCTTCAAAACTTATATTGTCTATCATTCGTTGACAATATTCACTAAATACTTGATCATTATTTTACTTGTGGTTGATGTAAGTGTTTAGATTATGCAACAAGTTGTTTTGATTTTCTATCTGTTAATTCGATAGCAAGAACATGCTAAGCAAATGATGACGTTTTAAAGCGAGACTAACTACTAACAAAAAAGATGATGTTACATGGTTATGACGAATCTCCTTTAAGGTGATCATTTAGCAAAGTCTACGTTCGCTATAATGACCTAGTTTGCGATTACAAATTATCATTAAGTCATATGTTGACTGATTTTTTCATACCCTTTGTTTGACTGTCATTTTCCTTCTAGATTTGACGACGAGTAATTCTATTTAATTTATTTCGACTAAGGGCTCATGGTGGGTGTGACGAGTCAGCAGAAGATGCTTACTTTGGCACTACATTGTTCACTTTTATAAAGTTTAACTTTCATGTTTTGGATTTTCAACATTTCGGTTTTAGCATCACTGAGGATACAACATTTGTCGAAATATACATCTGGTGCATCAAAATTGGCACCGTATATGATTTATATTACTCCTCCATGGCACATGATTCTTCCATCGCTTTTGTCGGAGGTCCGTGTTGCTGTACACTCGACTTTTTGCATATATATGTGGGTTTTGTTTAGGATTATGAATACGTTTAACACGATGTTAACTTATCCAATTTACATTGAATATTAAGAATACAAAATCTCAAATTCACAAAAGTATTAAGTCCATATCTCCTTTTTCTTTAATGTTTTTTTAAATACTATTGGGAGAAGAATTCAAACTCTTCTGGTTTTATTAACAATTATAGGCATCTTTATTGGACTTACTAAAGTGGACGTTTTCACTATTTCCCATATTTTTTTTTATTTTCGCATTAAGTAATAAAAATGTACTTCCCAAAGTGTTTGAAAATTTTCACAAAAAATAAAATTTGTATACTGTGAAAAATTTCGTTATAGAGTTTATTTGTTATATAATATTGGACAGTCTTCGGACTTGTTTTTCAGTTTCAAAATATGTGTCAATACATAACACGTTCCACAGAAATAAAAGTCGGCCTGTGCTTATCTCTATGTTAACACCTATTAATTCATTGATAGAATAATCAAAATCAAGCATCGAAATCCAACTCAAGTTAGCATTTATATTAAAACTGTCGTGGATACACCAATGCGGGACAAATGTTTTCGCACTTTTCAGAGTTATTTTTGTCTGGTTAATCGAAAGCGAAAGTAGGTTTTTAATCTATTTACCAGTCTAAAGTAATAGTTTATTATAGCTAATTAATGACTTCATCCTACGCATGATAAAGAAGTAAAAGTGCAAGCAGTTATTGTGGAGCAAACACTTCGAAGTATAATGACCATACTTAATTCATAAGGATTGCTAGTTTGATAAGATCGTATGCAACAAAATATCTTGTATGAAATTACATTTGGATATCACCTTCACCGGTCGTTATCATCACGAAAGTGACGTTTCTCTACGAAATAGTTGCTCTGGACGATAGGAATTGCAGAAGTAAGTATTTCTTTTCCAGTGACGGTAGGAGATATCATCGAATATTCAAAACTTATTATGTGTATCATTTACTGACTTCATTCAATGAATACTCATTGTTTGACTCGTGATTGATATAAGTAAGTCGTTGTTTTGATTTATTGTCCATTATGTTTGTTACAAAATGTGCCGAGAGATCAGTGTGTCAGAAATGGACCAAACCAAACATTTTCTTTAGTATTTAGAATTAATAATGATATGTCGGAAATGAACTGCACCTTTTCTTTCAAGATTTACAAATAAAAATAATCCTTGAAGTTAAACATAATCTTTATTGAAGTTTTAAAATCAAAACAGTGTTCCAAATGTTCACACCTTTTCTTTGAATAAATTAATATTTAGAATAAAAAAATGTTATTCTACACAATCTTCCATCCACATCAACTTTTTCTTTAACATTTAGTTAAAATATTTGGGTAAAAGAACTCAAACTGTTATGAATTAATAGTTTTGGCATCTCTATTAGACTTACTGAAGTTGACAGTTTCGCTATCTCTCCCAAATTTTGTTTTTCACTCTCAGTAATGAACATTTACTGTCTTATGTTTGCAAATTTTGACGAAAAATGAAAATGATATATCACTGTTATTTTTGCCTTTACATTACGACAAAAGCTCATTGTAGAAAGTGTTCGTGATATAGGCAAGTTTCTTACTCGTTATCTAGTTTCAAGGTCTGTGTTTTTACAAAAAATGTTCAAATATGTGCTTGTACATATCAATAACAGTTAATAAATTATCAAAAGAATCAAAATGAAGCATCGGTATCAAACTGAAGTTAGCGTTCTAGAATGGTGGGGATCCGCCAGTGCGAGTCAACTCCTACTGATATTTTTACTGATTCGAGGCTATGCAATCGAAAGTGAAAGTGGATTTTCCCTCAATTTACCGTCTTTATGTAAGATGCTATTATATCTTACGGATTTCATTCTATGAATGAAACAGTATCAAAAGTGTAAGTAATGTTTTTTTTCTGGAGTAAGCATTTAAGAATGTAATGGTAATATCGTAAGCACAAAAATATCTTTTATCAAATTATATTTAGAGGTCAAGTTCTCTGCTATCATCAAGTATGTAACATCGGGGCTACGAAATAGTTGATCTGAACGATAGAATTTGATGAATTAAGTATGATTTTTCCAGTGGCTTTAGAACATATGATCTATTTTTCAAACTATACTTTGTGCATCATGTATTTACTTTATTCAATGAGAACTCTTGACTTGATTCGTGGTTGATATAAGTGTTTAGATTATGTAGCAAGTTGTTGTTTTGATTTATTATCTGTTAATATGATAACAAGAACATGCTGTGCGATTGAGGACGTTTTAAAGCGAAGTCAACTACTATCAAAAAGTTTATGCTGTAGGATTATGAAGAATCTCGTTTAAAATCATTTCGCAAATTCTACGGTCGCTATAATGACATTGTTTGCAATTACAAATCATAACCAGTCATATGTTGACTGATTTGTTTCATACCCTTTGTTGAACTGCTATTTTCCTACTAGATTTGATGATGGGTAATTCCGTTTACTTTATTTCGACTAAGGGCTCAGGGCGGGTGTGACCGGTCAGCAGAGGATGCGTACTCCTCCATGGCATCGGATCCTGTCATCGCAGAGGATGCTTACGTAATCCTAATCCGAAAAAGACATATACAAAATCGAGTGTAGGACAACACGGACCTCCGACAAAAGCAATGGCAGGATCAGGTGACATAGAGGAGTAAGCATCATCTGCTGACCGGTCACACCCGCCGTGAGCCCATAGTCGAAACAAAGTAAACGGGGTTACCCGTCGTCAAATCTAGTACGAAAATGACAGTCTGAGAAAAAAATATGAAACAAACCAGTCAAAATATGACTTAGTGACACTTTGTAATCGCAAACAAGGTCATTATAGCGACCGTAGAATTTGCGAAATGATGACTTTAAACGAGATTTGTTATAACCCTGCAACATTATTGTTTTGGTAGTTGGCCTCGCTTTGAAAAGTCCTCATACGCATAGCATGTTCTTGCGTATCGAAGCAACTGAGAGACATACACGCCATAAACAGGTGATAGTGGTATATTACTCCTAAGAAAGGGAAAGTTGACGATTGCAAAGTTAAAGTCATCACGTTTATCATATAATGTAGTTGTCAGTCTGTCATTAGAGTCAATATTAACTGGAATATCCAAATAGGAAGCAAACATGTCGGATTCTGCGATGTCCTTAATTTTGAGTTCGTCGGGATTAATTGTGAAAATTATGATTGGTGATTGATAGCACATGATCTTCACATGACGTTTCCAGGTTTTGTACTTAAGCCTTGTATGCCAATATAAATGTTATACAAGATATTAATATCTGAATCGTCTTCAGCAATATATAAAAGTCAAAACCAATCCTTGTTGTAAAAAATGTCCAACGATACTCAATAATTGCATTCGTTACTTGATGTCCATGTATGTTAATTAATCGAGTTATTTTTAGATATGTGTGATTTGTCAACAACGCTTGGCTCTATTGAGGAGGAGCATGAAAAGCTTGCTACACTTTTGACAGCTGCAAAATTCGGCAGGTGGGAAGAAGTGTGGGATATCATTGGTAGTCCAGGTAATACAAAAAAGTCTTATATGTTGAACTGTGTTCCAGAAAACCGTCGCTGGACAGTGCTACAACAAGCTGTTTGGTGGAATGACACCAATGTCGTTTCAAAAATTCTTAAATTCCCTGCTATCGATACTTATGGAAAAGCAAAGAAAGGAAAATCAGAAATTGGGGATGATGGTGGCCTGACGGCTTTTGAGATAGCAGAGAAATTCGGATACAAAGAGGTTTCTAAGCTTCTGCACAGTTTTGTGTGTGGAATAGATACCCAAGAAGTTGATACCTTTCAACAAAATGGAAAACTTGTGGAAAAACAAGGATTTGGTCTTTTTGGATTAACGATGGCAGCATACAAGAATGCCTTTCATTCCAGAACCATCGATTCTTCAAAACCATCATCAGTTATTTTGAAAGATATATTTGATGAAATGAATACCACTGACAGATGGAAAATCATTCGTGACAAACTTTCAGAGTCTGTGTTTCTCTCATGCGAGCAATATAGCGAAGAAATACAAAATTCAGAAAGCAGAGAAGATTTCTACAAGACAATAGTAAATGTTTACACGAACGAGGAAACAAGATTGTATACAAGAGTCAACACTGCACTTCGACGCCAAAAAGAAAAGGGATATAAACCCACCGCCGAGGATTTGGCCTTGGGACCATACGTTCTAGTTTACCAAATACTACTGATGTTTTGGGGGAAATTGAAAAAGGAGAATTCGAAAACATACAGAAAAATGATGCTCACAAAAACCGATCAAGATAAATATCAAAAGGGTATCAAATTCGTCTGGATGTCTTTTGTTTCAAGCTCTTTATGATTGGCCAAAGCTATGCCATTTCCCACAGTCGAATTCGACGACGACAGCAAGCACTCAACTATCTTTGAGTTTGACAATACCTGCGCTTGTCAATGGCAACCAAGAAACATCGAAGAGTATGCTATGTACGAAGAGGAGGAGAGGGTTTACCCTGCTGGTGCTCATTTCCTCATAACAAACCGAACAGTCAAGGATGATGAGACCCGTGTGTATCTAAAACTACTATCTAAGTAGTAGCATCTTTTATGGTGCTATGTGTTCTTACCGAAGCAATCCCCCAAATATCAAAGTAGATGTGAGAAGTGTTGAATGTTTAGAGAGGTGCTCCAAATTTCCATATTTCATTATCTGCGGTTAGAGTTTTAGCGAATTTAGATAACGTTTTAAAAATAGGTATGGCAGAAGTTAACTGTGATGGAATCAAGAGCTATCCCTCTTTGGCCTTGTTATTTTTCAATGTGTTATTCAGATAACTCGCTCTTTACTCGGAACTCTTGTCATGTTTACAGCACGGCGCTTCACCGCATGCAACAAACTCAAAAGATAATTTTGATCATATTCCATCCCTGTCATCTCAAATTGTAAGTATTATCATGCTCCATCCCTCTCCCCCATAATGCAATTACCCTTTTGCATTAACATGTGTAAGGTGTTTAATTTTGTGTGGTATTTATCATGCCATTTTTGCAGAGCAATATGTTATGCCGCCACATATTTTCAGTCCTTGTCTAGGTTGAACAGTGTTGTAAGTAGCCACCATTTCTTGTGTTATCATTTCTGAATCTAATTTGATCACAAATTTTGTGTATTAATGAAGGTCTTTCAGTTTCCTCGGAATACCTTCTAGTGATTCTCATGTTTCGTTTTCTCTCTTTTTTTTTAATTATTCTTTTTCTTCCCGATTTTGTACACGCGATTTCTCAGAAATGGATTGATGGACTTTCATGAAACTTTCGTGAAAGATGTATAATAAAATAGTCCAAATTATTTTTTTTTTCATTTTTTTTAATCACTTCCAATCGCGATTTATGGCCGATTTTTCGTTTTGAAAAATTCATTTTATTTGCCAGCTTTCTCCTTAACGGTTTAAGATTGAGTCTTTAAACTTTCAGGAATGATAGATCTCGACATATTTATGTGACATATGCACAATACCGTTTTTTCCGTCACTTGCGGTCGTCACCGAAAATGAATAAAAGAAACGTCAAATTTAAAACTGAAACGATTCCTTCATACGATTATCGAGTCTCTTTTGTAGTTTCAGAAAATATAAAACTTACCGTAGGTTAAAACGGCAACTTCCAGTTTTTCGAGAAAATCCTCGAAAAAAGGTGTCTTTCACAGACTTATGAAGCAGGTGATTTTTCTGGTTTTTCTATATATTATGCACAGTAAACCTCTTTTAGAATAACGTCAATTATTTTTACGAAAATCACTTTCGGTCATGAGGTATGGCAGATTTCCGTTTTTTTCAAAATACACATTGTTTGGGCATTTTCTCAAAAATGATTAAGGATTGAGACTTTAAACTTTCAATGATGAAAAATGGCAACAATTAGACATCAAAAACGCATTTCAAATTTATTTCCGTCGTCCACCGAAAGTAGTCTAAAACTATGAGAAATTTTAATTTCTTTCTCAAACAGATAATAGACTGTTTAAGTGAATATATGTCCATCGAAAGTTGATACGTCTAATCCGAAAGTAGTGCCACATTGGGGTGTTTTTTTTCCATTGAAATTTAAAGAGGTTCTAGGGTGAGGTTTGAAAAGTTGTTGTCAAATTTTATTGGGAAGTGATAACAATTTTTAGATGTTACATTGAAAGAAAGATCGGGAAAATTACAAAGCAACAAAATATGGGTTTTTCACTGCCTATGTTTTCTCGAGCTTCTATCAGTTGTTTTAAACATTGAATTTTAGCAATTTAAACAATTTACCTCAGACATTTATTCATATAACTCCATTCTTGTTCTGAGGTGTACAACAAATCAATAAAGGATAAAAATCAATTCATTGCATGAAGATAGAATACATAATGCTCTCTTACAAATAAATATAAAAAGATATTCAAACACTTGTAAGTGGAAATAAATAATGACCTTTCTGCCAATCTGAAAAATTTACTCGAACACCTCAAATGATATCGCAATTATCAAGAGTTAAACAATAAATATTTTAAGATATTGTGCAGTATTTTTAATAAATATCACTCATATATAAGAGTACTAATGTCTCAAAATTGAAAATAAGAACTTATAAAAAGTCAGAAGGTATTCGTCACATTTTTTTAAAATATTGGCCAAAAATACTGATTTTTGATGCACAGAAATTTCGGAACTGTGATTGGGATTGGACTTGTTTCAACGGAATAATGTACTTCTGTTTGCGAAAAACACTTCAACAAAATTAATAAATACAATATGTTTTGAACTAGTTCCGAGTCCCCATCTTTTGTGATCATTAATTTTTATCACATCAAAACATGATAATACTACGAATAGGGAGGTATTATAGACAGCTTATAATTGGATGAAAAAAAAAACACACTCTACAATCTTCATAATTCAGCGAAACAGGACATGTAAAAATCATGCTTTTTGATAACATCAAATTTACCCATCTGCCACAAATTAATAGTCGCCCCTACACAAACACCTTTCAAAGTCTTAATGGACACATTTTTTCCCAAATGGACAAGGTTCAACTGTAAATGTGTAATATATGTTTGCACTGATGGGTTCAGCATTGAATCTGTAAATACTTAGTGATAGCACAGTTGTTCTCAAAACTCAGCCTACAACATCCTTAAAAATGATTCGTGGATGCTACATGTATATGTGGATTGTTGTCATTTTATGAACTTTAAATATACTGGAAGTGTTGAAAGAGAACTGGAAGTTGTTGAAATTTGATTCTTTTTTATGCTTTTTATTCAATTTTAAAACATATAGACGCTTATTGCTATGCACCTATATTTGTTTTCCACCAATAAGATTATCACATGAAAGATCTCATCTCATCATAAATTAAACGGACGACCTACTCGTTGCTCGAAAGGAGATCGAATCTAGTTGTATTTATAATTTTGGTCATTGACGTGTAAATTCTACATTTTCTATTCCTGGAATTTATTTTTCTATTTAGACCTTGCATATTGATTTTGAAAGATTACTGCTCTAAATACTGCTTGCATATTTTTTATATTTGTTATGCCATATCATTATAAGCATTTCTTGTTTTAATTGTTCCGTTTACCTGATCAAGACTATGGGCTCACGGCGGGTGTGACCGGTCAACAGGGGATGCTTACTCCTCATAGGCACCTGATCCCACCTCTGGTGTTTCCAGGGGTCCGTAATTGTCCAACTCTTGTTTTTGTATTCTATTTGGGACTTACAATATTGATCACTGTTCGTTATCTTTGCCTTTATATATACATGTAGACATCGTGTGTCTCTGTTTTGTTATATGCCATTTTTCATGCCATATTTATAATTTGTTTCAGCACTTTACCATGAACTGTATATTGCACATATATGCACATACATATGTACTCAGTAACTAAATAAAGGATAGCTCCTAGTAGACTTTGGTTATGTCTGTTGTATTCCAAACAACATATCAATGAACATGCTAATTTCCGGCAATACCCAGTATTTCTCAGTGTCCGACCCTACATGGATTCCTCAAAACCGGAATACAGACTTGATTATATGATTGGGCATGCTGCCTTTCACAGACCCTTTGCTCCACCGCGTATTAGTGATGAAAGTGAACTAAAGAAACTCCGCCAATATATTCCTACATCCCAAATTTGACTATAAAGGAATTGATGCTGTCAACATTATCAACATCCTCAACCATAGTGCTGTCGTGTATTCCGCCCTAATTTAAGATGAACTCTACACATTCTATTTCATATGGATATAATTCAACTATTGCGTCCAAGTTATCTAATTGCAAACAGACGTTGCAATATCTAGACATTGAACAATTACAACGAAATCCTCAAAAGTAGCAATGTTCTTCTTCCTCATTTAGTTACAGTCCCGCCGTTTATATTATTTCGTCGATATAAATGAGGATCTTAAGTCCCCAAGGATATTCCTATATGGGCGGTTTCAGCTGCAAATGAAGTGTGTATAAATTGATAATTGTAGTATGTGTGTGTATGTGATACTGTTAATAATCAAGTCAACTGGTTTTTTTTTAGATAAATGAGTAATGAACTGTCAACTTGTGGTATTTATCATCTCTACAGTAAAATAGTGGGAAACGTGGTATAAATTGCAGTATATGTACAGGTACCTATGACAAACGATACTCGTTAGCATATTAATAGTTTACACATTCGTAAACTTTGCGGAAACTGACATCAACCATATAATGTATATCTGTAGTTTATGCATGTGTAAACTTAAGTAAACTTAATGTAAACAATGTATATCAGTGGATGCAGAAACTTGACGTAAACTTTGCAGAACTTGTTCTGAACCAGGTGTACATCACCTGCAGAAACTTCGATGTACATATATTGTTTCTGTTAAGTCAAGTTTAAACACAGAAACTTATGTTTCAGTCATATTCCGAAATACGGAATATTGGGGTGTCCACGGATCCATATGGTTTCTGCATTGCGGAATCTCGCTGAAACATGACGTTCCCGCAAGTTTCCGTTGCGGAAACCATTTGGATCCGTGAACGGCCTAAGTTTCCGCATCGCGGAATCTTGCGGAAACATGAAGTTTACGCGCGTAAACTTGACGGAAACCACACGTACACCTAGGTTTTCACAGTGTTTACGCAGTGTTTCAGCCATGCGGAAACTGTATTTTTCATCCAGTGTAAGGAATGGATAGTTATTTGATATGAAAAAGAAACTTTGTTTGAATTCGTCAAAGCTATTCGAAAATTATCAAAATATCGTTTTCACCATTTTACGGGGGAAATGCGCACTATTTATCGTTTTGTCTTTAAGAAGCCAGAAGTGATAAATGAGTTACATAGACTACAAGAAACGTTGTACAAGTTCAAGCTTTTTAAGAAGGTAACAAAATATTCTTTGTTTGTAAAAGTTACTATTATAATTGTCTTTTGAATGAACTATGTGTATAGAAAAATTACCACCACGTGTGCCGACGGAAGATGGTCTAACACCTGAATCAGTGTTTCGGGCTGATTTTCTAATTGTTCCAGGGTCTGTCGCTCATCAGAGTTCTGATTGTAGATACAACATATGCACCAGTCCAAACACATGAAACAGACAGGTTTATTCGCTGGGCATGAGAATTTAAGTATTCATAGACAATTAGTAAAAATATTTAACTTGTATTGAGAATAAATCTTAAGTCTAAAGTATGTATTGTGGTGAACATGAATTGTCCCTGTTCCACGAATACATTCCTATACGTATTTTCAGAGATGAGTAAGACAATTTTTATAGACGAGAATAGGTTTTATATTTGGCAGTGAAAAGATAAAACGTATCATATATCAGAAACATATGTGGTAGGGACAAATATAGCATCTCTTATGATGTATCTACTGTGGTTTTCTAATCTGTAGTGTGTTATTTACATCTGTTAAAAGCTTGATTTAAAACGTTGTAGTAAAAGATGGAGGGTGAGAATTTTTTAGAGGATATTTGTGAAAGAATTTGATATCTATTTAAAATTTAAAATCAAGAGGGATTATCTTTTTCCGATGAATGGAAGACAGGTTGAATTTTTTGAGAAGGCAGAAGAAATAGGTCTTAATGTTTGATCCTGATGGCTTGCTTGAGGACATAAATGAAATACTGAAAGCAAAATTATCAACTCCCTCAAATGAATATCTCATCAATTGTTAATGGAACTCAAGATATTAATGAACAGCCACCTTTTGTAATTTCTGACATGTATAAATATCTTGTGAATTTTCACCAATGTGATCATGCAGGTTTGCGGCATTATCATCAAATGGAAATTATTCAAATTAATATGTTTTTAGCTTTAAGTTATGCAAGTTGAACAAGTTGTATAAGTTGCCACGTGGCTTTAAAATCAAAATTCAACCCATGCACAAGTGAAAAGGACCCTGTTTCGAAACTTGGATTCTACAAAATTTGGGAATTGTTTAGTTCAACCCAGAAGCATCAAATACAGAGACAATGTTCTCAGCTCTGTGTTCATGCAAAGGAGAGTGAGAACCCTGTAAGTTTCACCCTAGAGTTTCAATATGAAAATCAAATTGTCATTAGAACAAGTAAAACATATCAAACATTTCTCCATATTAGTCCACGGTTTTCCAAAAGGGAAAATGATCAATCATTCCATATGTGGTTTGTGTCCATATCTATCATCACTATTACATTTTCCATAAGAATATCTTTTAGTACACGTCTCCATATGAGTGAAATATTCTCGAGTGGGACGTAAAACAGTAAATAATCAGTCAACCAATCTATTGCTAGGCATTTGTAGCACAAATACTCCAAAAATCAAGAAGTAAATAATGTAAAAACACATGGACAGTACACAAGACAATCACTGATATAGTTACTACAGCTAACAATATAATTTTAATGCAAAGCATCAAATCAGCCGCTAAAATTAAAATTTTTAAATAGATTCTATTTCCAAGAAACATACAGAAACGATCATATATACTCTTGTCCCCTATATTTTGTCCATGCCCTTCAACTCCCCGGTTATTTTTAATTAGACAGCTAGATTGCAGTTGAGAATCGATTTCTAAAATCTAAACACATATAGAAAAATGGAGTAAATATACTATCATTTGATTTTAAAGGTAAAAAAATTCAGAAACATCGGTGTTCTAGCTGAAAGGCATACCCCGGATCTGTGTCACATGATGATGGCGATGTCATTTGCTGGACTGGATGTACTGACTGTAAATTTGGATTGCAGATTGAGATTTAACGCAAAGCAGCAAGAAAATGTACAAAATATAAAGTATTTGAAGCTGCAGCATATTCAAACCAAAGTAACTTGTTATCTATCCATTTATGAATTAATATCTAGAACCTCCCTCATGATTTGTTTCTATATTTTACACACTGCCACTTGGGGGAGTACTTGTTGTAAAAACTTCGTTTAAAGTTGTGAATTCGTAATATCCGTTGAATAATGAATAACAATGAAACGCTTTGTTACTTCGCCATTTTATATTAATAACATTTATTCATATTCTAATATAATTCCAATATCCTTTATTACGATGGTTCTGATTGGATGATATTAAATCGAAACGAGAATTTACACATCAATAAATCCGAAAACTTGACGTCACAATACGCGCATGAAAACTAACAACGTAACGCACGGAACTATTCAATTTTTTAAATAATTGTTACAGTGAACAAATTGGAATTATAAGAATTAAACATTCTTTTTGAAGAATTGATCATGCTTCGCACTTTTATTCAGTTTGTGAGTAAAATGTCCAGAGTTTACACATCGATAAATTCTTCAAAAAGAATGTTTAATCCTATATTATACATATTTCGGAAACTCTTTATTCAGAAGTTTTACTAATATTATTGATAGATTCAATTTCTTGAAAAACTAAACACTCCCCCCTTTAATTTCCCACGTGCACTTAGGAACACAATCACAAACAGATCGGCCGCTCCTGAGAAATGTAAACAAAGAACAAGTGTGCTATCTATCATTACCGGGGCAGTCCTCTTAGCATTCTCTATATATTGCGAGCGTTATGCGTATCGCTCGTCTTGTTTGTGTAATAAGTTATTTTGTGCAGTTCTTAGGTAGAACCGCGATTGATATTTGCTGGGATTAGGCGGGACGACCCGTCACATCTCGAAGTCATTTTCCTACTAGATTTGACTACGGGTAACCCCGTTTACTTTATTTCGACTACGGGTTCACGGCGGGTGTGACCGGTCAGCAGAGGATGCTTACTCTTCCATGGCACCTGATCCTACCTTCGCTTTTGTCGGAGGTCCGTGTGCCCTACACTCGATTTTGTATACAAAAAGGCGAAGTTAACATTATGTCAAACGCAATCACAATCCAAAAAAACATATCCAATATCGAGTGGGAAAATGACAGTCTAACGAAGGGTATGAAACAAATCAGTCAACATATGACCTAGTGATAATTTGTAATCGCAAACAAGGTCATTATAAGCGACCATAGAATTTGCGAAATGATGACTTTAAACGAAATTCGTTATAACCCTGCAGCATCAACTTTTTTGTTAGTAGTTGGCCTCGCTTTAAATCCTCATACGCATAGCATGCTCTTGCGTATCGAATCAACTGGGAGATTACACACCATAAGCAGGTGATAGTGGTATATTACTACATAGAAACGGAGAGTTGACGATTGCAAAGTTAAAGTCATCACGCTTATCATATAATGTAAGTTGTCAGTCTGCCATTAGAATCAATGTTAAGTAAAATATCCAAATATGAAGCAGATATGTCAGATTCTGTGGTGTCCTTTATATCGAGTTCTTCGAGATATATCAAATGGACATAATTGTGAAAATTATGTTCCCTTAAAAGATGGCACACAAACTAAGAAAAATTACTCACTGATTTCCAATGCTTTGCTTAAGTTTATTATGGGATATATACGATATTGCTAATTTTAGCTAGAGTGTGAACATGCATGAAAAAATGAAGATGACGAATTCTAATCAATTTCATACTTCCTTTAAAGAATACAAAATTAAGAGTAGGGCTATCACGTAAGATGGTATCTGTCGCCTAGAAGGAGTAAATATTCCCTGCTGACCGGTTGTACCCACTGTTTGCAACATTCAATAATAAACTCATCACGCACCGGCTTAGAGTTGTTAGAGTATTAATTTTAATAATTAGTTGTTTAAAACAAACAAAAAAACACAGCTTTACTCCATATTTGTTTTATATAATAAAATGGGTAATTGACTACACAATAGATCAGGAAAGAAGATGTCCTTCTTGTTTATCTTGACGTCCTGTGGCGCCATTTATTGTAACGTAACCCCCAAACAATGACCTCTGCTACGTGTAACACATTACGGGTCCCTTTTACGATCTGGATTTTGACAAAACGAGCGATGGAATGTGAGGGACACGTGACCACTATCCTCTCTCCGTTCTGTGCTGGTCCTGCGTAATGTCCACAGCGATGTAGATTTGATTGGAATCGTCCTACCTTAACATCAGCGTCATGGAACCTGTAGCCTAAAATTGACAGAGACATATAATGTGCAGGGTAAATACATGTAATACTATTAAGTAATCAGTTTCATTTTAATTAGTTAACTTTGCTAACTCTCTCGGTTATAACAAAACAAAAATTAAAAAACAAGAAGTGAATAAAACATGACACAATTTATAACTTTGATTCACGTCATTTACTGGTCATAGTTATCATTAAACTGGTACCCCGTTGATTGTTGCTACATGCATTGAATGGCAAACAACGGGTAAGGGGTACTTTGGTTTTTCCAAATGGAGCCGATTTCATTGTCAATTGACATCTTCATGCTTCACTGCAGAGATGCCATTGTTCGCGTAATTGTTGCGCTTCAGCGAAGCTCGCGGCTTCTTACTTTACTGTAGTTTCGTAACGGTACGTGTAGTAGATTTGTGACGTCATTGTCCTAAGCGTCGTGATCTGTTTTTGAATGAACTCTGCCTTAGACGTGAAATAACGATCAGACCGGTCACAGGGATGCTTAACTCTTCTAGGCACCGTGATTTCCACCTCTGGTGTGTCCAGATGGGTCCGTGATTGCCCAACTCTTGTTTTTGTAATTCTATTTAGGACTTGCGAGATTGAATCACTGTTCGTTATCTTTGCCTTTACAATCTCAGATGTTTATCACCCAAAAAATAGAAGATTTATTTTCAATTGAAACTGGGTTAGAGAGTATGTTTAAATATTATGGTACATTTGCATACAGATGATCTCTCGTAGAGTCACTCGTGGGGACCGGGTTAGAATAGGCCCCAAGCATCCCCTTGCGTGGCGTAAGAGGCGACTGAATGGGACGGTCCTTCAGATGAGACCAGAGAAAACGAGGCATCGTGTTACAGCAAGTTTGGCACGATTAAGAGCCGTCCCTGCTCAGAGGCCATACGTGCAGGGCATAGGCCTATATATTGCAATAGGGATGGGGTAATTGAAAAAAAGTAATTATAATTGAGTGTAATTAATTGCATAATTTCAAGTAATTGGAAGTACTTTTTAATTGAGGTTTTTACAAATGATTTAATTAATCACATTGTAAAATAACATGTAATTCCAATTACTTTTCAATTACTTTCCAATTAAATCGTACTAAGACAAATCAGTATTGTATGACAGATCCTGCCCCTGACCGTTCAAGGATGGAACGCTTATCATGATAAATGCAATGGGAAGATTATTTAAGTATTCATTGGGAAACATCTACAACTTCATTTACTTATACAAATGTCAATGACTATATTTTATTGTTTAATAAGAAAATTTTGAAAATTGACGAAATGTAACTCGTAATTAAATTATATGTAATTACTTTATCAAAGTAACTGTAATTGAATTAATTACACTTGTAATTTGCAATAACTGTAGTTGTAATTTAATTGAAGAGTTTGGCAAGGTAATTGTAATTTGATTAATTACTGACCCCATCCCTATTTTGTAGACATTCACCGGCAGTGGTGACGTCTCCATATGAGTGAAATATTCTCGAGTGGGACGTAGAACAATAAATAACCCATCAATCAATTAATCTATGTAGTCATAATACTGTTTTCTGTGTATTCATTTGCTAACTTGTCATAATGATAATTGTTTGATTTATAAACAATTTGAATGCTAGAATTACAAGCTGTATGTCAGAGTCATGTAGTTCTGGCAATAGCAATTCAAAGTCGAATAACTGTTGAAATAACTAATAATTCGATTACTTGGATCAGAATGTTGAGCTTCGTGCGAATCAGAACAAAAGCAGATGAGGACACGCATAGTTGAATAAAATGGCGTCGACCATGCGATTCACATTTTTTCAGTGCGCATACATCTATTGTTTTGCCGATTTTTCCCTTTTAACATACGTGGTGCTGTACTTCCATGCCTTTGGCACATTCAAACTTTGCTCGATATGATAAAAAAAAGGAAACCAAGTAAAAATCAGAGGTAAAATGTTAGCAAACATCGTTACAGTGTGCTCTAAAACATGATGATTCCATGTAGTGTACATCAAGATTTACGAATTCTTACCGCAGCAGTCCGCTCTGTTGAAGAGTTCAATCTGGTTTACTATAAATGTGTCTACGAGGTCTATTGTGAGCCACGGTCTATATTCCCCTGTTGTATGCATGAAGTCATTGAGGTATCCATTGACAGCTTTTGAGGGCCAGTATTTACGTGTTGTAGAACTAGCAGTCACGCGTTTTCCAAGCGCAACGTTTTTCATACAATTTGTAGACGGGAGTAAATCTATAACATAGATGATTTTGTCATAATCTCAAATAAAATTTCAGAAGTATTATTAGTTCAGGGTACGTTACATGGAATGTTGTCTCTAGCTATTTGAGTCTCGTGTGACGTCATTCCACACTATGATATCAGAACAGATTTATTTCGTTGATATTATTGAAAAAAAACTCTTTTTTTTCATCATGCTGCAATTAAGTATATGTACTGTGTTGTTTGACGTTTTGATTATGCTAATTTCATAATATTGCTGGTTTGGTTATTTCCAATCATTCCCAGGACGGTCTATGGTAAGGAATATAGAGATATTTGAGAAGTTTGTAATAGATAACATATTGAAATGTGTGAGTGTGTGTGTGTGTGTGTGTGTAGAACAAAATTCCTACCAAACAAACCGTGAAAAATTGTTCCTTACGGTATAAATTACCAAAAATATTAAATATGTGCATATCAGCACATATATATGTGTATGTGCGAGTGATGGGGTGGTGGTGGTGGGGGGGGGGGGCTATATAAAGAAATCACACCAATACAAACTTCGATAATTTCCTTTAGGAACTCCCCAAATGAAAACCTCCGCCACATGCAACACATTCCTTGTTCCTTTCACTATCTGGATTTTAACAAAGCGAGCCAATGTATGAGGGGGACACCACATCGATATTCGTTCTCCGTTTCTTGCTGATCCCGAATAGTGGCCGCAAAACTGTAGATTATCCAAAGACTTTCCAACTGTGACTTCTGCGTCATGAAATCTAAAACCTTAGGGGAAAATAAACAAGATCAGTTACTTTTTTTATCTATTGCACTCATTGAAGATTTAGAACGAATACCATGAAACATTCGTATAAAAAGATTCCGTGATTTTGGAAAAGTAGTTGGTGTATACGACAAATTCTTGTAATATTTGATATTTTATATATAACACATATTTGTTATACCATTCTCAAATAATAGGGAGTTACCACAGCAGTCCGCTCTGTTGAGAATTTCAATTTGCTGTATTAGAAATATGTCCCCAAGGTCTACCGTGAGCCACGGCCTGCCTTCTGGATACAATGTATGCATGAAGTCATTGACGTATCCATTGACAGCGTTTAGGGATGGATATCTGCTGCTGAGTGTTGAACTCACCGACACTGCTTTTTCAAGAGCAACATTTACCGCACATTTTGAGTAGGAACTAGAACCTTTCAAAAGGAGAAAAAAAAGATGATGATCAAGAGTGTGGGAAGTAAAATGTTTACTTATAATTTGAAATTCTTGTTCACTTACGATACCTGCTTTTGCATCAGGTTTCATCAGGCGTGCAATCCCTTTAGTGGTTGTATCTTTTTATTCTTTCCACTTTTAATGTTTACAATACAAAAAGGCGAAGTTAACAATTGTGTTCTACAAATGTAATCTAATCGCCTTTAAAATATACAAAATCTCGAGTGTAGGGCACACGGACCTCCAAAAAGCGAAGGTAGGATCAGGTGCCATGGAGGAGTAAGCATCCTCTGCTGACGGTCACAACCGCCGTGACCCCGTTAGTCCGAAATTAAAGTAAAACGGGTTACCCGTAGTCAAATCTAGTAGGAAAATGACAGTCCTAACAATATTTAACGAAGATATTTCTAGTTTGTCATAGAAAAAAAATTGAATGTCATTTGTTTAGTTTGCAAGAACAGATACATGACTCACGTTTCTTTGTTGTGTCAACAAGGCTCATGCCATGTCTTTGTTTACATAGAAATCACTCAATACACACTATCACGTTTAACACAGAATTAGATGTGAGAAACGCTAGAGACATTTTCATAGTACGTGTATTCAGAATGAACTTTTAATTTGAAAAATCTGTTTTAAATCAAACGTTTACTAGAAAATTTAACATATGTAAACAAAATCATACCACGAATCTTGCTTACATAACAAAGTTGATGCATCCCCAACAAACATTCCAATTCTCGCTTACCATTAGAACAAGAGGCCCATGGGCCACATCGCTCACCTGAGTGACCTTGACTCTGGCTCAGCAGTTGTGATTTTGCAAAAAAAAATTCAAATTTCCTTAAAATTGACCCAATGGTTCTTGAGAAGAACATATTGTGCAAAACTCTGATCCCCTATTGTGACCCCACCCTACCCTAGGGGTCATGATTTGATCAAATTTGGATCTACTCTATATGAAGAAGCTTTTAGATAAATATTGTTTCTTTAGGTCCAGTGGTTCTTGAGAAGACGTTTTTGTTTTGTTTTTTTTAAGTTTTTCTCTGTATATTCACATGTAAAATTTTGATCCCCCTAATGTGGCCCCATTGTACTTCAGGGGTCATGATTCGAACAAGCTTGATTCTCCAATTATATCAGGAAGCTTTCATATAAATTTCAAGGCTTTTCTGGCCCAGTGATTCTTGAGAAGATTTTTTAAGGTAGCTCAATACACCAACTTTTAGTTAATGATTCGTTTAAGCACATTTCAAGAAGCACAGTTTGCCTTCGAAAAAGTAATACAATCCTCTCAATATTTTATATGAATTTTTTGTGATTTTTCCCGGAATAATGAAAAAGTTGTTTTCTTTGCAAAAAAGAGATTCTAGAGTCCAATTTTTGCTGTGATTTGATGTACTATATGAATGTTTAATAAAACATGTCTAAACAACTCAGATAACAATCCGATTTTTTAAATATAAAAATATTTATTAATATTGGAAATATTATTTGTTGATATTTTTTTAATCAATGGATGAAATCTTCAAAATAACATGTCACTTAGGAAAAAGATATGTCGGAGAAAATATATTTTAAAAGAAATTGAAATGGAATAGCCAAAATTTGAAATATTTGCGATTTTTTCAAATTTGAACCAAGCCCGATCGAAATTACACAAAAAAGTCATAGAGAGCATTGTAATAAGAAAACTACACTCCTTGATGTAAAATGGTTTACACATTAAATAATTTTATAAACGAAAGTAAATTTTTGATGAAATGTCCATAAAGTTACCAGAATATGAATATTTCAGTAATTTCTATCAATTTCGATCGGGGATCGGTACTTTTTCTCTCGCTGAGAATAAATCTGAAATATAGCGATATATCTGAAAATAAGACATTTCATTTCAATTCTTTTTAAAATATACTTGTCTAACGTGTCTGCATTTAATTAATCTTTTTTTTTTAAGATTTTATCCATAGATTTAAAAAATATCAACAAATAGCATTTTCAATATTCGTAAATATTTTTTCTCGAAAAAAATCATAACTTCTTTCGGGGTCTCTTGGGCATGTTTTATTAGATATTCATACTCATGCACCAAATCACAGCGAAGTTTGGATCTAGAACCTCTTATTTGCAAAGAAAAACACTTTTTCATCCATTCCGGGAAAAATAAAAAAAAATTTCATATAAAATAATTGAGAGCTTGTATACTTTTTCAATGTGAAACTATGCTTCTAAAGGGTGCTTAATGAATCATGTAATAAAATTTTAATGTAATGAGCCTCCTTAAATGACAACACCCTATTTTTGCATTTTCGTGATTATCTTCCCTTTGATGAAGCCTGGTCCTTCATTTAACAAACTTGAATCCCCTTTACCCAAGGATGATTTGTACCTAGTTTAGTTGAATTTGGCCCAGCGGTTCTTGAGAGAAGTCGAAAATGTGAAAAGTTAACAGACAGACGGACGGACAGACGGCCAAAAGCGATCATAATAGCTCACTTGGTTCGGTTCAGGTGACCTAAAATAACAAAGAAGAGCTAAAATGCCAATTGTTAGCACATTTACCATTTTAGTCCCACCTAGTACCATTGATTGATTGATATTTATTGTTTTACGTCCCACCGAGAATATTTCACTCATATGGAGACGTCACCAATGCCGGTGAAGGGCTGCAAAATTTAGGCCTATACTCGGCACTCAGGCTTTTGAGCAGGGAGGGATCTTTACCGTGCCACACCTGCTGTGACATGGGCCTCGGTTTTTCCGGTCTCATCCGAATGCCCGCTCCATTCAGTCGCCTCTTACGGCACGCAAGGGGATGCTGAAGACCTGTTCTAACCCGGATCCCCACGGGCCCCTAGTACCAAAACCCCTACCTTTGAAATTATAAAATTTTACAATGTTGGAAAAAAGCTACCTGCTCTTTTAAAAAAAAATATATCAATAGCAAGGAAATGTTTTTCAATTGTTTTACACATCATTATTATATACATGTACTATATTTAAGTCTGGACCCGCCTGGAGTCAGAACCTTTGCTCAGGATAAATTTACAATCTTTGTATAAGTCTTCCTGTCCTACATCGATTTATTGGCATTTATGGAGAATAGTTGTGAACATTTGTCAATGTTGGTATTCTCTCCCTAACCTAAATCCCCAGAGATACAAAAGTCCTAAAATTTTAATTATGAATTCCTTGTCCCAAAGATGCTTCATACTAAATTTGAAAAGAATTAGAATGGTTGTTATCAGAATGTCCAATCTAACGGACGGCAGACAAAGACCAATTGCAATAGTTCATAAGAATTAAATGCATATTTAGAGGAAAAAAAGCCAAAAGGGGTGTACCATACTATGAATTTCGCAACTTCAGGGGTTTGACTCTAGAATGGATTTAAATAGCCATATAGTGTTAATATATAATGTATTCTATTACACATAGTCTTTCATAAATATGGGAATTCCGGGGCATTGTGGTTTAAGAACACATCCTATATATATATGTTGATTTTGCTGAGGTACGATAGAATATATTTACTGTACATATAAAATGGCGAAGTAACAAGTATCAAACGTAATCATAGTTTGATGTGTATATGTATGTATGTATATATGTAGAATGTAAATAAGATAAGATACATTAAGTCATACATACATACATATGTACATACATACATACATACATGTACATACATACAAGATAAGATACATGTATATATGTAAGACTCCAAAATGCGATGGTGTCCCCAAAGTGCGATGGTCGCCCCAAAGTCGATGGTCTGCGCCAAAGTGCGATGGTTTGTTAAGCTTACGGCGCTAAAGTGCGATGGTTTACGTTACTCCAAAGTGCGATGATCTAACACGCCAACATACATACAGTACATACATACAAGATAAGATACATGTATATAGTTAAGACTCCAAAGTGCGATGGTTCCCCAAAGTGCGATGGTCGCCCCAAAGTGGATGGTCTGCGCCAAAGTGCGATGGTTTGTTAAGCTTACGGACGCAAAGTGCGATGGTTTACGTTACTCCAAAGTGCGTATGATCTAACACGCCAAAGTCCGATGGTGTTGGTAACGTTTGTGACGTCACTTATCATGACGTCCATCACGACGAAATCTAACGTCAGCTTGCCCTGACGAATATTTTCGAGGATAAACTGATGAAAAGGAGATCAAAAATTTATGAGAGAACTCGGACTCCCATGTACTCTCTGGTGTACTTTTATCAGCTTTATCGAGCTTTGGAGCATGATTAAGGACCATCACACTTTGGCGTGTCAGACCATCGCCACTTTGGGGCATGATGGGGAACCATCGCACTTTGGCGTGTCAGACCATCGGGGTTTGGCGCAGACCATCGCACTTTGGGGCGACCATCGCACTTTGAAGTCCTACAAATATAATTATGGTATACTGGTCATCATTACAAGAATACCTTTTAAAATCTTTTTTAAATAATGCTGCTCTAGTTTTATTTCATTTCAAGTCATATGGTACATTTTACTGTGTTCGGCAAAATTCTTAAAATGATTTATAGTATGACCCATCGCCATATGTGGATTTAGCTAAGCCTTTAAAGGGGCAGGACACGTTTTGAACTAAAATGTTTAGATTTTAAATTTTCATTTTTAATGTTTACAATGCACACTTGTGGTGTTTTCTAATGGTCAGCAAAATGAACGTCATTTGTTATGTTTCAAGTGAGATACAGCACTTACAATTTTTTGCAATGTAAACAAGGCTCGAGCCTTGTTTACATTTACATAAAGATTGCTTCACAGCAAATACCATGTTTAAAACAAAAGATGTGAGAAACACTAGAAACTATTTAATTGTGTTCAGAATGAATTGTAATTTGAAAAAAATCTGCTTTAAATGGAACGAATACTAGCATATTCAATATAGGTAACAAAAACAGGATCGGAGCTTGTTTACATAGCGAAGAATTGTGAATGCTGTATCTCACTTGCAACTCAACAAATGACGGCAAATTTTTGCTGACCGTTAGAAAATCCATAAGTAAGCAATGTAAACATAAAAAATGAAAATCTAAAATGTAAACATTTTTAGCTCCAAACGTGTCCATGCCCCTTTAACTTTGCAATCGTCAACTTTCCCTTTCTATGTAGTAATATACCACTATCACCTGCTTATGGTGTGTATATCTCGCAGTTGATTCGATATGCAAGAGCATGCTATGCGTATGCGGAGTTTTTAAAGCGAGGCCAACTACTAACAAAAAAGTTGAAGTTGCAGGGTTTATAACGAATCTCGGTTAAAGTCATCATTTCGCAAATTCTACTGTCGCTATAATGACCTTGTGTTTGCGATTACAAAGTATCACTAAGTCATATGTTGACTGATTTGTTTCATACCATTTGTTAGACTGTCATTTTCTACTAGATTTGACTACGGGTAATCCCGTTTACTTTATTTCGACTACGGGCTCACGGCGGGTGTGACCGGTCAGCAGAGGAGCTTACTCCTCCATGGCACCTGATCCTACCTTCGCTTTGTCGGAGGTCCGTGTTGCCCAACACTCGATTTTGTATATGTTTTTTGGATTATGATTACGTTTAACACGATGTTACCTTCGCCTATTTGTATACACCTGAATCAATCAGCTTCTATGTTGTTAGTTGTGCATGATAAACATGAAATATAATAAAAGAGACCTAACTAAAAATTACCAACAATAGTTTCTAAATTATCTTGGGCTAAATATCGGTCTTATCGAAATCTCATTTATGTGTTTTAGATTTGTTTGAAACATTGGTTGTTATCTATAATTACTCACACTATAGAGTGTAATATTGTTATCAGCATGTGCATTAAAACTTTCAGCTTTCTCAAGCGTATTCCACAGAGAGACATGTTTCTAAAAAAAAATTAACAGCAAACGTTCCAGCTTGTTTTTGTCCACTGATTTGAAAATATTAATGAGTATATGCAGTAGAAAATAATTTCTTCCATTAATAGATGCAATTCTGGGAGGTACTGTTAAAGCAAAATAATATACATTGAGTATATGCTCAAACACTTCATCCTAGAACATTATACGTAAAACAAATGTAGAATGAACCATAGCAAATACGGTAAAGATTTTCAGAAATGATTATCGTGCATTCTAAGGCCTTCCAGCCTCAAAAGAAAAAACTGATAGTCATAATAAAATACTCGATAGCACGAAAAAGATAACGCATTAAAACCCAGCTGCATCAATGCAAAAGTGGAGAGTTAAAACTTCAACAGGACAGCTGCTGCCACACACACAAAAATATCCAATGTAGCTTTTGTTGGAGGTTCGTGTTGCCCTACTCTCGATTTTGTATATATGTTGGTTTTTTTTACTATGATTACGTTTCACACATTGTTTACTTAGCCGTTTGTATGTCACTGCATATTATCGCAAAATTTTAGTAAGGTAACTGCCACAGCTACTTTACATTTGCAAATGTAAAAATATAAATGGCGAAGTAACAAAGTATTAAACGTAATCATAGTAAAAAAAACCGCATACAAAATCGATTGTAGGGCAACACGGACCTTCGACAAAGGCGAAGGCAGGATCAGGTACCATGGAGGAGTAAGCATCCTCTGCTGACTGGTCACACCCACCGTGAGCCCGTAGTCGAAACATTTAGTAAACGGGGTTATCCTTCGTTAACCCCGTCGTCAAAAATAGTACGAAAATGACAGTCTAACAAAGGGTATGAAACAAATCAGTCAACATATGACTTAGTGATAATTTATAATCACAAACAAGGTCATTATAGCGACCGTAGAATTTGCGAAATGATGACTTTAAACGAGATTCGTTATAACCCTGCAACACAATTTAATGCATGTAAAAGCTACTGCAAAAATACAATGTGATAATTTCCAACGCATACTTTCAATAGAAAAGAGTTCTACCGCTACAATGTGATATGACGATAGTTGCCAGCGCAGAATTACAATGCTATCTCTGCCACCGCAACATTACAACACTATAATACAGTATCTGCCATTGCAAGCCTCAAAAACCACAAAGGCTGTATCTCCTAATCTACAATACGATAACTGCTACACCAGAACTTCACTAAGATAACTTCACCACGATAGCAGTCACTACTAAAATACATAATGATAGCTTCCACCGCAAAGCTACAATTAGACATGTAACTGTCACTGTAAAATTCAATCAAATAGCAACACAAAATCACTATAAGATAACCGTCACCGTACCTTACACGAATGTGTGTATTAAAAACCGTACAAGAAATAAATTGACGCAAGTGTCGAAAAACCGGCCGCAAACCATTTGTTTATCTCAACAAAAATAAGTGGATTTGAAATGAACAAGATTAGTGCGATTAGAAGGAAATTTCTTTGACAAACATGTGGATAAAGTAATGTCAGCCCAAGCTCTATGATAAAACTAATGCTTTAATGATCTTTACGTATATGTAAAGGCAAAGATAACGAACAGTGATCATACTCGTAAGTCCCAAATAGAATACAAAAAACAAGAGTTGGGCAAACATGGACCCCTGGACACACCAGAGGTGGGATCAGGTGCCTAGGATGAGGAAGTATCACCTGTTGACCGGTCACACCCGCCGTGAGCCCATAGTCTTGATCAAGTAAACGGAGCAATCCGTAGTCAAATCAATGTGTGAAAAACGGATTAACTATGGCTATGAAACACATCAGATAGCATTTGACTCAATGGTAGGTCATACTCGTAAACTAAATTGTTATAACGACCATAGAATTTACTAAAAGCTGCCTTTAACGACGACAGACCCAATTCGAAATTTCGTGCTTCTGCGAAGAAAACCGCGCATATGCAACTTCCATAGGCATAAACAAAACATCTTCACTCTGTTAAGTATTGAAAGTCTACGGCAACATATTTAGATTATAATTTATCATGAAATTATTATAGTGGTGCGTGAACATGTACTGGGTTTTTGTATTTGACGTCACAATGCCGATTTGTGACGGGAACATCGATGTTGTCGTTGAATAGCTTGAACTCTATCACCTAGAGTAGATAGCAGAGAAATTGTCACACACGAAAGAGGGCCATGTAATATGGCAAAAAAGTCCGTTTTTATTCTCATTTCTTTTTTATACAGAGAATACACTGAGATATAAAATTGGCTGTTTTATTATTGAACTGTGTTTTCGTGCTCCGAATAAACAAGTACCATTTACTACCTACGGTGTACACTTTGTATACACATTTACAATTCAATACATGTACGGAATGTTTTAGAAATCCTATTTTTAGATTAATACATGTAAAACTGTCAAAGGAATAAAAATATTTTTTTCTTTTAAGGGTTTTCTATAGAAAAGTTATATTAATGAGTATAGAAAGACAAAGTACTGTTATATTTTCCAACTGACGACAAATACATTTGCTTTGTCTCTTTTCAATACAAAATACGCATGCTTTTATTCTAGTATTTAAATTTTTCATTTATTTAGAAAGTTTTAACAATTGTGAAAATAATGATAACAATGAAGTGTTAACATTGTAGGTGTACTACAAATTCATCGTATCAAGCCGCAATGCCATGTTTTATATTTAAGACAGTTTATATATTACATATTTTGAAACCGCCCCTGAAATATTATCAGGGGTGAAGAAGAAACGGTAAACCTAATTAGAAATTTTTGTAGTATCTCCGCTGAAACTATTATGCTATAAATACGTGAGTGATATATCTTAATAATACAGTATATACAAAAAAGGTCTCAAACTAAAAGATTTTAGTACTTTTAAAAAAATTATTGCGCCAGAAAATCACGAACGTACTGCATTTTCTAATGACATTCATTAAATTCTGTAGCGAAACGTGATTCTACTAATAATGGTGCGAACTTCACTAGATCAGCGCATATTTAGTTCGTCAAAAACAATTTTATGTAAACAAGAGATGTGTTACAGACGGCTGTCAGCGAAAGTTTTAAATCCTTTGCTTCACACCAAACTGTAAATAAGTAAGCAGAAAACATCGTGTGCTAACCAATGATTATTATGTAACAAAAATTAGTATAAACTGCCAGGGATCAGTATAGCAGATGAAGAACACCCAAATATCAGGGTGAGGAACCGAGGTCCAATCGATCGGCATAGCGACGAATAATGTGAGTACTCTCCGAGAAACTGCATTTCATATAACAGTCCAGAAAAAGTCTGTCAGCCGTTCCTCCTCAAGAGACAGGAATTTTAAAACTTGCTGTTCACAACATATTTACGAACGGACCTCATACACTGTTTATCCATACTTAAATTTCAAAATAATGCAGAGTTTGAGGTTATATCCGATTCATAGGATTCAACAATGATCTCGGATTATTCGTTGTCGTTTGGGGACAGCAGACTTGCTGCCAATTACGTCACAAAGACGCATTTCAAAATGTTTGGTTATATCGCACCTGAATCGCATTTACCTCTCCTACCGGCCATATATCCAAAGCAGAACAATAAGATTCTTGGGGAAATGAATCAGACACTATATTTGTCTTATACAAGCCCATGTCGTCAAGAAAACCAACTAACACTGAGCGTAGCACAGATTTAACGGTTTGGTGCGCTTATGTCCCATCACAATGGAGTAATTGGCCCGTATGTTGTTTACAGACACTGTGAATTCGCGCGGTTATCTTTCACTATTGAAAACAAATTGTTCGGAGCTTCGAACACGCGAACAGAAATATGCAAATGTCTGTGATATCATGCAAAGATGGAGCAACAGCACATACATCTAATATGTTTTTAGACTTATCTCAATGAAAATATTCGGCTGAGACGAAAGGATTAGATTTTCCCGGCGATTACCCTCGAAGTGAAGGAGATTTGTGTGCAGACTCCTGAGCCCGCGCAACAGTCCCTGACTTGAAACGCCGTGTGATTATTTCCTTTGAGGGGTACATCAGTCAATTGTTTACACAACCAAAGCCCGTGGACAACAAAAACTGCTTTATGTCAAACTCAAACGAGAAGTAAAAAAGATCATGCTCGAAAGATGGTTGTCAAATATGTGAATCATATATCCATTTCAAAGTGCAGTTTAGGAGAAGGGGAAGCTTAATGAAAGTCGACGTCAATTTTAGAGAACGTCAATAATATAACCTGAAGTGAACTGGAAAGGTGTCCTTTAAGCTAAGATGCTGTTCAAAATCGCACGGGTACTTTGACATTTGACTAATCTATACTACCAGATAAACTTATATTCTATACTATTATTATATGTGACATATATCATCTACGCAACTCACCTACCACATACATCAACCATTAAATTAGTATTACAAATGAATGAAAGTGTGGACGCTAATTCATTTAGGTACACTTATTATAAATGATTCAATGCTTGTACTATATAGGAAAAATTGAGCATCTAAATTCTCATCTATAGTTATTAAATGGAGAAAATAGAGACGCTAAAAAGTAAGATAAAACTTATTTATTCTCTCGTTGGCAACAATTTCAATTGAAAAATTGGTCAAAAATCAGCCCTTTTACCACAATATCCCCATTGAAAAAAATTCTCGGGTGCTTTGAGAATCTGAAGTACATACAATTTTTCCTTATAAATTTTTAACGCGTATTCTGTGTGACCTTAACTATTATTATCTTCACACGTATTATTTGAGAACCCGCCTGATAGGGGTCCGGAGTTAGACAAATTAAGGTACCTCCAAGCATCCCCTTAGCGCCTGCATCGGTAGAGGCGATCTGAATGGGAGTAGGCTTCATTTCGATGAGTAGCCACGGAGAAACGAGGCCCGTGTCACAGCTAGGTGCTGCGCACGAAAAAGACTCCACTACCTTTGCTTCAAAGTGCCCTGAGTGCCGAGCAAGCATAGGCCTAACAGTTTTGCAGCCCTTCACCGCAAATTGGTGACGTCTCCATACGGAGTGAAAATTCAATCGAGTGGGACGTAAAACAGTAATCAATCAAATGAAACGTCCCCCACAGAATAATGAGTGATACACATATTTTTTCCGTTGATTTTAACTAATTAATACATAATTTAATTGATATCAAAATTTGAATAAAATCTTTATTCTAGAAACGAATTATATCCGTCGTCGTTAAAAGTGATTGTTGAAACTCAACAACTTGTCTGTAAGTAGCTTGCCTCGATTCAAAAACTGATCATACGCAGAACAAGCTCTTGCGTATCGAATAAGTTGAGAAACATACACACAATATGCAGGTGATGATTGAAAATTGCTACATAAATATGGAAAGTTGACGATAGAGAAGCTGAAATCACCCCGTTTGTCTTAAAGTTAAGTACCGGTAGTTAGTTGTTTAAAAAAATGAAAGGGTCGTATTTTCAGAATGAAAAACTATTGGAGTTATAGCTTTACGACAACTGTTCAACAAATATACACATACACATCAAACCCTTGGGGATCCGGGTTAGAATAGGTCCCCAGCATCCTAGGATGAGACCGCAAAATACGAGGTCCCGTGTCACAGCAGGTGTGGCACGATAAAGATCCCTCATTGCTCAAAGGTCCTGAGTGCCGAGCACAGGCCTAAATGTTGCCCTTCACCGGCAATGTTCACGTCCCCATATGAGTGAAATATTCTCCAGTGAGAAGTAAAAGAAATAATCAATCGCATTTACATCAAAACTTGGAGTCTCCAGAACTATAAGCCTCTTCTTTGTATGACCAGCTGCTAAATGTTGGTTGAATAGAAAATCTCGTAATATAAATCAAATTAAACATGATTTTGAAAAGATAACAAAAAAAGGTTTATATACACATCTTGTTCCTTCACAATTAGAATGGAAAATCTTTGTTTTAGATTATGCCAAACACCAACATGATAATCCCGAGCTTCAATTTCGGTT
>CAJDSM010000181.1:0-26365 GCA_903981925.1 Ostrea lurida
GCGAGTGGGATTTTGAAAGCTTACTTAAATGGTCATTGCTAGCGTTTGTCAAAAGGGAATAGCGTCTTTGTTGGTCAGGACTCACTGAGTTATAACACCTATATAGTTGCAATATCGCTATTAGAATTAATGTTGCGGACTGGCGAGTGTCCTCTATTGCGATTGCATCGAGAGGTCGGAATTTATGTTCAAGTAAGACAAGAGGCGAATTTTAACTAGAGTGGTTTGGTGGATAGTCAATTGGTTCATTGCGAAATGTGTTTTGCTAGGTGTAAGAGATGTGTACGTAACAAAGTATTGTCTTTAAATGGTGTTTAATAAGAGCCTGAAGCTTCAGAAGATAACAAAAGTTATATCCAAAAGTTTACTGTTTTTTTGTCATTGCCACAGATAAGTGCAGAGTGTTTGGGAAAATGGTGCAGTCTTTCGATGTATTTGTAGCATCAAAGAATGCTTATGGCATTCCGACAGTGCAACGACTTGCTTATTTTGAGAACATAAGCTTTATTGAGCTATGAAATCAAATACACGTTCCTCTGGTTTTCTCCCAATGTTAAATCCCCCATAAGGAATAGTTGGATCCGACGTGACAGAATAGTTGGGATCAGAGTAACGATGTGTCACGGTGTATATAATTCATATGTAAACTTTGATCCCCTATTGGGGCCCCATAGTACCCCCGGGGGTCATGATTTGACAAACTTGATTCTCCTCTATATCAGGAAGTTCATATAAATTTCAGCTTTCCTGGCCCAGTGGTTCTTGAGAAGAGAGTTTTAAAAGATTTTCCCTATATATTCATATGTAAAACTTTGGATCCCCTATTGGGGCCCCATAGTACCCCCCGGGGGTCAATGAATTTGAACAAAACTTGAATCTCCTCTATATCAGGGAAGCTTCCAATATAAATTTCAAGCTTTCCTGGCCACAGTGGTTCTTGAGAAAGAAGATTTTTAAATGACACCACCTTATTTTTGCATTTTCGTGATTATCTCCCCTTTGATGGGCGGTCATGGAGGGGTCCCTTCAATTTGAAACAAATTTGAATCCCCGCTTTACCCAAGGATAATTTTGTACCAAGTTTGATTTAATTTGGGTCCAGTGGTTCTGGAGAAGAAGTTGAAAATGTGAAAAGTTTTAACGGACAACAACGAAACGACTCGACAGAACAAGTTTGATCAGAAAAAGGCTCACTTTGAGCCCTTTCGGCGCCTCAGGTGAGCTAAAAATGTGAAAAGTTTACAGACGGACAACCAGTGATCAGAAAAACTCAATTAAGCTTTCGGCCCAGGTGAGCTAAAAATTTCATCTGTTTATGAAAATTATTTCTCAAGTTGCTGGATTTGAAATATTCTCAGTTTATAGTCTTGTGGCTGGATTAAAATCAGCTTCTTTGATCCCCACAAAATCGTTACACTAGGTAGTGCTATTTGACCCGCTCACTAGGTGGTGTAGTGATCTAAGTGAGTGGATCAAAGGAGCTGATTTTAATCAGATTGGATTAGACTGTATCCTGTCTTCATAGTATCATACCATTCATTGTGTTTCTTGACTTTGGTACAAGGTCCCCCTTTGTCATCCCCCTTTCGCTTGAGTCCACTTCCTGACGGCCCTGCCTCCTCTTCCGAGGTTATCGTACATGATGCTTTTTGTTTAGTTTGGGCTCGTTGTAACCCTGATAAAAACATGTTCATCTAAATCACTATCATCATTGAATTTTTGTGTTACATATATTGGTCCACACACACCCAACGGTACAAAATTACAAAATGTTTGGCTTTCTCCAACTTCTTGGACAAAAGATATCCCCAATTATGAATAAAGGAACCACCGTAACAGTTGAATTTCGGTATCTCGATCACTGATATCTCGAATACCATGGCTATGTTGAAGTGATTGGGAAGTCCCAGCCACCTAGTATTTTTACCCCGAATATCCCAAATCCATGGCTATCTTAAAGTTTATTCCCAGTCCCATCAAGTTCAAGATAACGAGGTTCGACTGTATATACAATAATAGACTTAAATACCCCCCCCTATTTTTATTTCCACAGTAACTGTGACAGCTTACCCATCTGCAGAGCATCCTCTAGGTTTTCTGCCACAACTGCCCTCTGTTTATCATATACCGGGTCATCAAACTTGTGGTTGGGCACGGCTCGTCTTCTCTCCATTCTTTCCTTCCGTTTTTCTTCTCGTTCTTTTTCTTTTTCTGCCTTTTTAGCAACCCAATCTTTAAGTCTACAAAGAATCCACAACATTTGCAATTTGCATGAAGATTTAAATTTCTACTTTGCATATTTATTCAAAACTTGCAAATATCATTTTTGTTCTTATAGATTTTACAATTACATGCAAGTATATGTCTTATCTTCAAATACTACAATTACTTTACGTACTGTATAACTTGTCTAGTCAAGAATCTGTACAGACCGAAATGTTGTGTAAACTGCACACATATTTTGGTACAAAACTTTTATAATGACAGACTTTGTATTCAAAATGTTATCTAATCCAAAGAATGTTTATGGTGCTAAGCATATCCAAAGTAGACAAGCTTCGCTGTAAATATCATAGTAACTATGTTCATCATTTACCAACACTAAGATTAATTGACTGTCAATGTAAAATATCTCAAAGTAGTCAACTATAATGATGGCTGAATTCCTATGGAAACTCAAATTCATCTACTTGGTCGGTACGTAGCTTAGCTGGTTGGGTCAGTAAGTAACATGTAAGGGTTACAAGTTCAAGTCCTTCATGGGTTTTAATATTTTGCTTTTTTGTGACTTTAACTACCGTAAAACTACAATTTCATGAAATCATACATATGTGCATATGTACTCGATGTGGGTGTACAGTGTTGAAGAAGCCTGAGAGGTGCTTCAATATTTCTTTGAGTGGCCTTGCCATTTGGACCTAAAGCAAAGATGGCTACTCACTGTTTTTCATTGTTGACGTCTCTCATTCGTCGTCCACTCAAATCTCGACAGGCTTCCCTGTTGTTTGTTTTATCAATCTGCGCTCCAATGGCTCGTAACATAGAACCAAACCCTTAAAAAAAAAAAGAAAACAGTCGTGTACAAAACAATCAAACATGGCTGTAAATTGCTAATAAAGTTATTTTAAATTTTCAATGATTGTGAAAATTTCAAAGTCGTACAAACAAAAATTTAATACACTGTAGGTCATTTGCCAGTTTTAGTTTACTAATCATCAATAAGTACATGTGAGTCTAATCTACATTTACTCTGTAAATAAGTGTCAGTTTCTAACTAATCTTAAAAATGGATTAATTCTTACCCCCTTTGCCGCCCAGCACCCTGGGTACAATCCGATAAATTCTGCCCTCTACTATCTCATCTTGTCTACGAACAATCTTCCCATTACATGTGATGTAAAAGTCATTCTGAAATGCATTTCACAAACAGTACAATTATATATCTAAGAATAAATCAAACAAGATATACAGACGTTGAAATTACAGCTCAGCAAGATAAAGGGTATCCCAAGCTGTCGCTGCTTCATTCTTTCTAGATCACAACCAGCATAGCTTATATGCATATACTGTAAAATCATAAATTTTGTTAGTGAATTTAATTTCATTATTTTTGTGCATAAATAAAAATGAAAATAAATCCACAACAAATCTTTGCACTGAAAATAAATATATATAATTATATATAAATTAATTATACATCAATGAAAATTAATACCAACAAATTTATTATCAAATTTAAAAACCACTTAAACCCAAGAAAATAAATGATTTTACAGAATAGAATAAAGTTCTATTTAGTCACTGAATAGTGTGAAATCATCAAAATTCAAAAATTATTTCCAATTTTCACATATCATTGCTTAATTTTTTACAATTTTACGGGGAGTATAACCATACTGATAATATTGATGATACACAGAGGACGAGAAATTGTATGACGTGTACATTTATTATGCAACAGCCACATGGTCACTATAAAAAAAAATAGCACCATGTTTAGCGGCATCCATCTTTAGAGGACGGTGATAAACACATAAATGAATATCAATCACCATGCATCACTTTATATATACGTCTCTGGTTTAGGTCAAACATCACCCCTTTCAAATACATGTTGGTATATTCCAAACCTAGTCTCTCTAAATGTGTATACAACTGACTGATCAATCAACTATAAGAATGCAGGTGTGAGATTGTCATGTCTTAACAAGAGGCCCAAGGGCCACATCGACTCCCTTGAGCACGCTGCTTCACAAGAATAAGCAGTAGGTTGGGATTAGAATTACCACTGCGGACTAGATCTAACCTATGCTCGGTGGAGGCATTATCTGAACGCACCAAACTTAAATCTTACTCCATATCAGAAGCTTTCAGGTAAACATCCACTCTTCTGGATCAATTGGAAAAAGATTTTTTAAAGAATTTCTCTATATTATCTGCATGGTAAAAGTATTGGGGCCTCATCATATCCCAAGGGTCATGCATTTGAACAACTGGGAATCTCCGCTATTATCAGGAAGATTTCATATAAATTCAGCTTTCCTGGCCCAGTGGTTTCTGTGAGAAGAAGATTTTTAAAGATTCTCTAACATATCTGCATGTAATACCTTTTCGATCCCCTATTGTTGGCCCCATCGTACCCCCGGGGTCAGTGATTGAATAAAAACTTGAATCTCCTCTATATTCAGGAAGCTTTACATATAAATTTCAGCTTTCCTGGCCGAGTGGTTCTTGAGAAGAAGATTTTTTAAAGATTTTTCCTCTATAATCATATGTCAAAACTTTGATCGCCCTATTGGGGCCTCATAGCTACCCGGGGTCATGATTTGAACAAACTTGGACATCTCCTCTATATCAGGAAGCCTTCCATATAAATTTCAAGCTTCTCTGGCGCCAGATGGTTACTTGAGAAGAGATGCTTTTAAAAAATTTTCGCTATATATTCCATATGTAAAACTTTGATGCCCCTATGTGGGCCCCATAGTACCCCCCGGGGGTCAATGCAATTGAATCAAACTTGAATCTCCTGCTATGTCAGGAAAGCTTCCAGTATAAATTTGCAGCTTTCCTGCCCACGTGGTTCTTGAGAAGAAGATTTTTAAAGATTTTTCCTCTATAATCCATATTTGTCAAACTTTGATCCCCTATTGGGGCCCCATCGTACACCCGGGGCATTTTTGATTTTTGAACAAACTTGAATCTCCACATATATCAGGAACTTTCCATATAAATTTTTCAGCTTTTCTGGCCCATTGAGTTCTTGAGAAGAAGATTTTTAAAATGACACCACCCTATTTTTTGCATTTTCATGATTATCTCCCTTTTATGAGGCCTGCGTCCTTCATTGAAACAAAAATTGAAGGCCCTTCACCCAAAGGATGATGTTGCTACCAAGTTTGGTTGGAATTTGGGTCAGCGGTTCTTGAGAAGAAGTTGAAAATGTGAAAAGTTTACGACGCCGACAGACAACGGACAAATTTTGATTCAGAAAAGCTCACTTGAGCCTTCGGCTCAGGTGAGCTAAAAAACAAGAAATGGCGGTTCATATTACTCTGATATATCAAGGGTTCGACACTTATCAGAATTTGGACTCGCGCATCGCGCACCGAGCACTGATTTCAGGTGCCCGAAACGGATTTTTCTAAATCTATTGCATGTCTTTTTCAATTCAGTTTCAAATAGGAAATGTATTTTAATTCTTAATTTTCACAATTCTTTTCATTTGTATTCTAATTTCAAATAAATAGAAATTATTCTGACAATCCACACTCATCACAAGGTTGTCATTTGGGTGAGCTGTGTTAAAAACAGATCGTTAAAAATCACATCAGGGTGGAAATGGCGAGGTGACGAGGGTGAATGTCGAACGCTGTTCATTTATAAAATAAACAAATTTGGGACCAAAGAGTTTAAGACCTAGTTTTAGTCAGTAATAAGCTCGTTATATGCTTCTGAATTTAATGACTAATAGTTAAGGTCATCTCACAAAATATTAAGTTATAAAAAAACAAAAAAACGAAACAACAGCTATTTCTGCAAATCAGTTAAAATAAACATTAAATTGCATTTTGACATAGATCTGACAAACATCACTAATATAAAATCACATTAATATGGAGGAATATAATTTGTACATATGAAAGAAATTGTTTAATATAAAGGCAGATTAAGGCTATTCATGGCCATGTAGGTATTTGGACCTCTCTTTTCTTTATCTTCAATGTAATACTACGGTCGATTTGGCATTGTAATGTCAACGTCATTGTTTCGCGTGGCATTGTGATGTCAACGTCATTGTTTCGTGTGGCATTGTGATGTCGTCGTTATTGTCTTTACTGGCATTGTGATGTCACTGTGTTTATTGCTGTCTCTATGTGAAAGCCACGATTGGTAAGTCCTCATCAGTTTTTCAAGTTTCGCATATCAATATCATATTGAAATGTGAATAAATACTTTTTGATTTCTATATAATACCAAATGCTTACAATATTTGACTCGAAAATATCGGTAATATTCTTCATAATGTCCATATTCTCCAGGTTTCACAAGTCGATGCCTCCGGAAAGAAAATATCTTTACCTCCGCGACACGAAAGAGTGCGAAAGCCGACCTTTGGGGTGCAAAATCGAAACTACGAGTTCTACCGATTTGTCCATGGCTGAGGCACCATCTGACGAGATAGTAGAAATTGTTTTGGAGAGAGGAAATCATGGTTTGAAAATAATACACTTCTAACTTTATCCCTAAGTTTATTTGAATATTGTGTACGTACTTTGTCAACGTCGCCGCAAAAACTCCTTTTCGAATTTCCTCGGTCTTGATAACAATCACGATCTGCATCCGTTTTTGAAAAAAAAGTATAAAAATCTTACATTAAAAACACAAACAATATGAAAAAAAGAAAGTTTCTTAAGAGCCTGCCCTAAGCATTTCATGATGAATGGTATTGTGATCAGACTAACCGGCCCAGCACAATCGTGTTGTGATTTAGCAATACCTATTTAGCTTGTCCTGTTGCTTACATTGCATCTGGATTTTTAAAAAAATATATACAGTGTTTTACTAGTCCCGATTCGTTTTCCAGTTTCGAATAATTTAAAATTTGAAGAGTAAACGCTTTATCTTCTCGTACGAAATTGTTTATCAATAAACTTTAATCTAGCTGGCCTTCATCATCATCTTTTTAAATTCTACAATTTTCATAATTTACTAATCACATCAATTTTGTTAGCTCCTACAAAAGATGGGTGCTTATTTCCCCCCGAAAATCTGCCATGTTAATTGGGAAGCCCCCTGATTTTCAAGATTGTAAATAATTTAAAAGTGTGAAGCTGTTTTGAAGATGTTTAGTCTATGAAAGATCAAATCTCAAAAAACTTTTTTTTTCAATCTAAAGTTTATTCTCCTTTAGATGTATTTTTTACCAAGATGAATAGAGACGATTTGAAACTGGGAAAATCGTAAGGCACAGAAATATAGGTGTCTTTTTTTTTTTTGTCGTCATAGAAAAACTAGATGGTGACTTCTTGCTAAAACTATTTTGTGAGATGTATAAAGTAAGCATTTCAAATGTATTGCTGGTATGGGAAAATGGTTTCAAACACATGATGCAGAGATAATATCCATCTAAAAATAACCTATTCAGAACTAGAAAAATGGCTGTACTATAGAATTTAAATTAATGCCGAAAGTTTTTGTTTAATGGTTGTAAATCTACATCAGTTTGGAAGTAAATTGAATTTTAAAAGCTATATATTCTCATTAGCTTGATATTGTAGAGCTCTGTTACAAGTGGCAAAAATATGTACATAGTCTGTAAGAACATTTATATAGAATGGATATTATATATAGAAACAACTGTGAATTGAAAGTATTTACATGTTAATAACCAGAATTACATCATAAATTGACTGTAAATGTATATTTAAAAAAAAAACAACATTTAAAATGAAGCACTGTGATCAGTCCCTCATGTTGAAAAAACAAACATTTTGAAATTGCCAATATCTACAAGCTGTTAATATCTAAACAAAAGGATCATTGTATAAGTGAAATTGAATGGTTCATTTGAAGATGGTATGAAAAGGTGAAGATAGCGAACAGTGATCTATCTAGTGAGTAAGTCCTAAACAGAACACAAGAATTGGGCAAACATGCAGAACCTTTGTAACCTCATTTTATCAGTACTGCATAATTTTTCCTTCTGTTGGGATAAAATTATTATTACAGTAATATTCTATCAACAAATAATGAATGAGAAGGTAAACTTTTGGTGTTTGTTTTACAGGCCTTGGTTTTAACATCAGGGGAGGTGTAGACATTCCATATGTTCAAGAAGATTCAGGAATTTTTGTTACCAAAATCAGAGAAGATGGAGCAGCTTTCTTAGATGGTCGTTTAAAAGAAGGAGATAAAATTCTTGAGGTATATCAATTGATATATTGAGCATGGGTTTTTGGGTTTGTTTGTTTTTTGCTTTTATTTATTTATTTTGTTAAATATAACATCATTCTCTGTGTATGCTTGCCAGATGCTGATAGTCTAATATCTAAACCCTCCATGCTTTTATTTTTCAGATTAATGGACATACCTTAAAAAGAGTCACCCATAATGAGGCAGTACAACACTTTGTCAATGCAGGGGAAGTTGTTACACTGAAAGTTCTACCAGGGGCAGAAGATGCAATACAGGTCAGTTTATATTATAAAATTCAAACACAATACCCAGCCCCCTGAACAAAACAAAAGCAAACAAACAGAGAAAGATGAAAGAGAGAATGCAAATACACACAGAAATAAACATTATTCGGTACAAAGATTTTTGTATTAAAGCACATTTTGGGGTTCATTTTTGACATATATACTAGTGATTTTTTTTTTTATTATAATTGAAACGTTGACATTTTCACCAGCAAAAAAGAAAGGTCTACTCTTCAAAACATGACAAATTGTAAATCAAATTCTTTTGTAAGCAAATGTTCAATAATTTATGAATCACAGTGTAGGAACTGAAATAGAAGGGTAAATGTTGGTCAAGACTGATGCGTGTGAATTCTGAGGCCATGTTTCATGGAGGAACCACTAAGACTGAAAATGTTACGTAATTCTAAAACCTTGTCAACTCAATTAATTTCGTGAGATTATACATAGTCCTTTATTACGATTGTTTTGATTGGATAAAATTAAATCAAAACGAGAATTTACACATCAATAAATCCGAAAACGTGACATATCAATTACACGCATAAAAACAAACAACATAACACACGGAACTATTCAAATTTTTGAAATTTTTAATACAGTGAACAAATTGGAATTATAAGAATTAAACATTCTTTTTTGAAGAAATTGAATGTTTAATCATATAATAAAATTACATAGCTACATGTAACTTCTTGTTCACATCAAAATCACAATTTTATCAATTTAAAGAATAGAATGAATTGCAAAAATTTTTGGTCCCTTTAAAAGGCTTCTTTTTTTCTTTTCTTTTTGTAAAACATGGCCCTGGTTCTTTTGAGAGTCTCTCTAAATGTGTACACCTTTAGTATGACATCAGTCATCAAATATCATATGTATAAGCCAGGATTTAAAGCTATTTAAAGTTATAAACACAAAGGTACAAGTACAATGTCCTGGATCTACCAGGAGGTCAAAACTAGTACACGTCTTGGGCTTAGAAAATGATTTTAAAATGCAGTTGAACCTCGTTATCTCAAACTCAAAGGGACCAAGATAAAATGACGAGATATCAAGGGTAAAAATATGTGGCTGGGACTTCCGAATCACTTTGACATAACCATGGCATTCGATATATCAGTGTTTGAGATACCGAAGTTCAACAGTATATACATTTGATTAGATAGACATCTAATTCTGATTCTTATTTTTGATATTGCAGCAGGAGAAGGATAATGAAGAAAATGAGCAGGGCTCCTCCCGAGGCAATTCCACGTCATCATCACGACGCAGGACCTCTGCTTCCACCTCCAATACACTGATTGTTATAGGGCTTAGTGCATTCTTGGCAGCTGTGGCGGGAATTCTGTATTATAGGAATAGGCGATGAACAATTTTAATATCATTTATAAACATATACTGTGTGTGGATCAATTTACATTGGTTATTTAAATTACATTTGGATGTGTATTTCAAGTGCGATGGTTTAGAACAAGTTAGAAAATCTGTCAATGTGATGTCCAAGAGACAGCAAGAGTTTGTAATAATGTGATCATGAGGATATTCCCGTACCCTTGTAAATCTAATTTTTGTTTTTAGATAAAATATTTTGCTTGTATTATGACTTGGTCTTTATTAGATAAAACTGTTAAAATTTATAAATAATTTTGATGGTAACACGCGCCAGAGTGTGGTTGGTATGACTTCCACCTATCTTTGAAGGTACAACATGTAGAGCTCAATCACGGCAGGTATGACCAGTTGACAGGGGATGCTTACTCCTCTTAAACACCTGATCCCACCTCTGCTGTATCCAGTAGTCTGTGTTTGCTCAACTCTTAATTTGCATTCCATATAGGATTTAGGAGATTGATCACTGTTCATTATCTTGACCTTTACATACACCATTAAATGTGTGATGGTATAACACACCAGACATACAACCATTGTGGATCACTGGTAACAATATAGCAACATTGTGTGCATGGTAACATACCCCATTGTGTGATAGGTATACACATACAGCCATTCTGTGTGGGATGGTACAATATAACCATTGTGTGACTTGGTAAAACATACCACATTGTCGTGATGGGTACAAAATATACAAACCATTTGTGTGAATTGGTAAACATACACCATTGTGTTGAAACATAGTGTGGGAGCTAAACAACACATTGATGACACACACCATTGTGGTGATGGTGCACATACATAGCCCATGGGGTGATGGTAATAAACATAGCACCCATGTGTGTGATGGTTACACATACAACCATTGTGTGATGGTACAACATTTACAACGCATTGTGGTGATGGTACAACATACACATTGTGTGAGTATACATACGTCCATGTGGTGATGGTACAATATACACCATTGTGTGATGGTAATAACGATACACGATTGTGTGATGGTATAACAATTCACGCATTGTGTGATGGTGCAACATACACCATTGTGTGAATGGTATACATACACCATTGTGGTGAGTGGTAATAACATAATTTGTGATGGTATAAACATACACCAAAATGTAGTGATGGTATACAATTCCCATTGTGTGAATCGGTATAGACATACACCATTGTGTGATGGTAGCGACATACACGCATTGTGTGATGGTAACAACATACACCATGTTGTGGATGGTTGATAAAGCATACACCATTGTGTGAATGTGACACAATACCACATTGTGTGAATGGTAAACATACACATTGTGTGATGGTATAAGCACCATTGTGTGATCATCCATTGTGTGATGGTACATACAATACACCATTGTGTGATGGTACAAATAACAATACACCATTGTGTGATGGTCAACATAAACACATTGTGTGATGGTAATAACATATACATCCATTGTGAGATGGTACAAATATCAACATTGTGTGATGGTAACATACACCATTGTGGATTGTTTTACACATTTCACCAATTGTGTGATTGGTACAACATACATACAACCATTGTGTGATGGTTGTAACTACAACCATTGTGTGATGGTAATAACATACATCTTGTGTGATGGTACAACATACAACATTATGTGATGGTATACATAACAATTGTGGAATGGTACAAATACAACCATTGTGTGATGGTACACATACAACCATTGTGTGATGGTAACATTCACCATTGGTGATGTATACAAACTTCAACGCAATTGTGTGATGATATAACATACACCATGTGTGATTGGTACAAACAGCAACCATTGTGTGATGGTACAACATGCCCATTGTGTGATGGTATAACATACACCATTGTGTGATGGTACAATACACCATTGTGTGATGGTAACAAACATAACCACCATTGTGTGATGTAAACATACACATTGTGTGATGGTAACAACAACACCATTGTGCGATGTACAAACATACAACCATTGTGCGATGGTCAACATGCACCATTGTGTGATGGTATAACATACCAACCCATTGGTGTGATGACAACATACACCATGTGTGATGGACAAACTAAACCATTGTGTGTGGTACAACATACACCATTTGTGCGATGGTACAACATACACCATTGTGTATGGATTATACGCTACGATACCTTCATGTTTGATGGGTACAACATACCCCATTGTGTGACTGGTATAAATAACACAATTGTGTGATGGTACCAATAATACAAACTGTGTGACTGGTACATACACCATTGGTGTGATGGTATACATTCACATTTGTGTGATGGTAACATACACCATTGGGTGTGATGGTGTAACATACACCATGTGTGATCGTAATAACATACATCGTTGTGTGATGGGACAAAACAATACAACATTATTATGTATATAAAATAACATACAACCATTGTGTGTGGTACAACATACACCATTGTGTGATGGACAACATACACCATTGTGTGATGGTATAGAACTCACATTGTGTGATGATATTAACATTCCACCATTGTTGGGTGATGATATACATACACCATTGTGTGATGGTACAACATGCACCATTGGTGTGATGGTACAACATGCACATTGTGGTGATGGTATAAACAATCCCACCATTGTGTGATGGTACAACATCACCATTGTGTGATGGGGTACAACATACACCCATTGTGTGATGGTATACATACACCATTGTGGATGGTACAAACCTAACCTTGTGCGATGGGTACATACGTAACCGATTTGTGGGCCTCGTGGTACCCACGCATGCACCATTGGTGTGATGGTATACGGACATACACATTGTGTGATGGTACAAAACATACACCGAATTGTGTGATGACAACAGTACACATTGTGTGATGGTACAACATGCACCATTGTGTGATGGTATACACATACACATTGTTTGATGGTCACCATACACATTGTGTAGGATGGGTACGAAAAACATACGACCATTGTGTGATGGTACAAGGACTACACCATTGTTGATGGTATATACATCATTGGTTTGATGGTACAGACATAAACCATTGTGTGATGGTATAACATACACCTTGTGTGAATGTACAATATACAACATTGTGTGAATGGTAAACATACACATTTGTGTATGGTATAAACATTCACCCATTGTGTGATGGTAAACAACATACACCATTGGTGTGATGGTGTACATACACCATGTTGATGGTTACATACATGAATTGTGTGATGGTACAACATACAGACATTATGTGATGGTTATAACATACACCGCATGTGTGATTTGGTAAACATACCATTGTGTGTATGGTAAACAATACACCATTGTGTGATGGTATAACATTTCACCATTGTGTGATGATATAACATTCCCATTGTGTGATGATATACATGCACCATTGTGTGATGGTACACATGCCCATGGTGTGATGGTACAACATGCACCATTGTTGTGATGGTATAGACATACACTTTGTGTGCATGGTACAAACATCACACATTGTGTGATGGTACAATCATACAACATTGTGTGAGGTATAACTACACCATTTGGTTGATGGGTATAACATTACACCATTGTGTGATGGTAAATATACACCATATGCTGTTGATGGTTAAAACATACACCATTTGTTGTGATGGTACAACACACACTATTGTGTGATTGGTATAACATACAGCCAATTGGTATGTGATGGTAACACATACACCATTGTGTGATGGTCAAACATACACATTGTGTGCATGGTACACACATACACCATTGTTGAGGTATATCACATTGGTTGGCTATCAACATACCCACCTATTGTGTGATGGTACAACATCACCATTGTGTGATCATATGACATAGTATTTGGGATAACAAGCCATCGTTTGAGACATACACCATTGTGTATGGTATCAGTAAATACACGCAATTTGCTAGTGATGGATACAACATAACACATTGTTGTGATGGTGAACATAACCATTGTTGATGGTACACACATACGAGCCATGTGTGGTACAACATACACCATTGTGTATTATTATGATGAAATTAATTATCATCACGCAAGTAAGGACACAACAAATACAAAAAAGTCAATTAAATTATCAGTGAGATGCTTGAGTGACTTTTTTCAACAGTAAATGCTGACATTTACGTCTGCTCGAAGGAAGTCTCAAGATATATTTTATGTTGGGTCAAGAAAACCTAATGGCCAGGGATCTCTTTTAAAGGGGCATGGACACGTTTTTGGGCTAAAACGTTACATTTTAGATTTTCAATTGTAATGTTTACAATGCTCACTTATGATATTTATAATGGTCGCAAAAATTTGAAGGTCATTTTTAAGTTGCAAGCGAGATACAGCATTCACAACTCTTCGCTAGTAACAAGCCTCGATCCATGTTTTTGTTTACCTATATTGAATATGCTAGTATACGTTCATTTAAAGCAGATTGTTTTTTAATTACAAGTTCATTCTGAACACATTAAATAGTTTCTAGTGTTTCTCACATCTATTTTTGTTTAAACATCATATTTTCTGTGAAGCAATCTTTATGTAAATGTAAACAAGGCTCGAGCCTTGTTTACATTGCAAAGAATTGCAAGTGCTGTATCTCACTTGAAACTAAACAAATGACGTTCAAATTTTTTGCTGACCATTTAGAAATACCATAATGAGCATTGTAAACATTAAAAATGAAAATTCAAAATCTAAACATTTTTAGCTCCTTTAAATCACTCAAAATCAAATGGATGCATGTTTCTGTGGATGTTCAATAATTTGGACCAAATTTCTCTGACATTTGTAATGTTAACATTAACTTTCAGAAATGACAGCGGCACTGTATTCAACAAGGCAACTCAAGCGTAGCATCCCCTCGTAACTTAAGATTTATAAACAGTAGTAAATAGTGACCTTGACCATTGTCCTTGAAAATCAATAGGGTTCATTCTCTCGCCATGGGCAATATTTGTAAGGATTGATGCAATAATTGTTCAGAGTGGCTTGACCTTTGACTTTGGCCACAAAATCAATATGGATCATTTACTCCACTGGATGTACCAGTATACCAAGTTTGGTGATAATCATGATATTCTCGAAATATGGAGATAATATATTGCTATGTCCATTTTGACCATGTGAACCAAAATCACCTGGGTTCATCTACTCCTTATGATGTTCCAATGTACCAAGTTTGATGTCTGTCAAAAAGGTTCGCATGATATTGAGCACACAATATTTTCCTATGTACAACTGCAGAGAAAAATGCAGGCAGTGTATCAAGTTTGATGTCTGTCAAGCAAATGGTTTTTAAGACATTGTCAGAGCAGAAAAAAACTTGGAGGCAATATATTACAATGTCAACATAAATCAATAGAATTCATCTACTTCTTTTGATTTCCAGTGTACCAAGTCTGATATATGTCATGAAAAGGGTTCTCATGATATTGAGTGCACAGTATCTTCTTATCAATAGGGTTCATCTACTTATTGTACCAAGTTTGATGTCTGTCAAGGAAAAGGTTCTCATGATATTAAAGCACACAATATCTCCCTATGTCCAGAGTGGATAGACTATGTGACTTCATTTTCAATAGGGGTCATCTAATCCTTAAGATATACCACATGCGATGGATGTCAAGCAATGGGCAGATTAGACTTGGTCTAGTCTTACCTCACTGACAAACTAACAGGTGTAAATCAATATGCTCCCACTTTTTCATATAAAACAGTATAGCTAATTGTGAGAACTGCACAGAAACCTGGACGTTTACAAAATGACCTTGAGTGACTTTTCTCTATAAGCCATTTGCTTATTACTTATTTGTGTAACATATGATCAATACTTGTTCAGAAAATGTTGGAACAACGAATTTTTCTTCATATGTTCTGAATGATCTTGATCTTTTTAGAATGATGTTGGGAGAACTCGGTCCCAAAGATCAATGAATTGTTGATATGAAGATATTTTCTCATATAAGGCATAAGTTCTAAGTGACCTTGAACTCTACAAAACGAACTTGAGTGACCTTGAAATCCCATTTGCTTGTTAATTTTTCATGTGATATATGATCAACAAATGTTCAAAACTGTTGTAATATAGAAGTTTTTCCTTAATTCTTATGTAAGGTATATGTTTGCAGTGACCTTGACTTTTCCAAAATCACCTTAGTCCAAAGGTGGACTATTTGTGATCAATTATAATCAATTACTGATGAAAGGTTTAGGAGATACAAGCTCAGACGGATGGATGGACAGACACAACAGCAACTTCCCCCCCCCCCCCCCAATAAAAATTGGAGCAAAATAAGATATGTCCCTGATAATAAAAATCAAATACATCAATATGTTAAGTACCTTTATTTGGACTTTTACATAAAGTTACTTACAAGAACAAGTCATGGTGAATAATAAAATCATACAACACATTTCACTTCATTTGGATCAAATTCTATTTTCACACTGAAATTTTCAATGTTTCTATTTGTTTGTATCCATCAACCTTTGTCAATACTGTTTGTTGATTTACTCATGGAGCAAGCAAATTATCTTATAATAGAAAAGTCTGGAAAGTAAAACGCTAGGGGTGATAATAGCCATCTCTTACCCAAAAAGTTCATTAACAATAGAACAATGGAATTACGCATTTAATTTCTCCAGCAAATTTCATTCTATATCGGTACTATATATCACATATTTGTGAGTTGGTAACCTTCATCTTCAGAGCTCGGTCAGTTTTATATGATCTGGTGCCCATTACAAATAGAACTTTTGACCATTCGACAATAAGGGTAGTCAATGAGATTCTTTATGTGAAACTATATAGCTAAATATCAAATAGCATTTTAGAGTTCACCTGGAACAATGACCTTGGACTTTTGCCACTTTAAAGAAAAATAATAGGGGCCACACTTAAGTCATATAGACTCTCTTCATACCAATCCTTGCACTGAAGCAGGGCAAAGTATTGTGTAACAAATAACATGTAAAATGGACAAATCTTATTGTCCCTCTAAATAGGAAATGCGATTTAATCACAAAACAACCTGATATCAAACCTAAAATAGCTACCTTATGCATAGCTTTAAAAATCAGAACCCTTCATGACAAAGTGATGTACCATTTTCACCATGTTTTACAGATTTTGTTATACCATAACTTTTGTGTGCTTGGGATGTTAATGTCACTGCTGCCATTTTAAGTTCAAGCATCGTCATAGCAAATATACAACATACACATTGAAATAAGTGTACGGAATCAATGTAATGTCATATTATCTTTAGATAATATATGTTATCACACATTGACAAAATTAAATAAAAAGCTCATTTTCAAAACAAAAAGAACCATGAGCTATATATTGGTTTTACCTAAACCTAGTTTGATAATGAACATTGTAAAACAACCTACATATAGGTCTATATTAATAGTTCATCCATTCTCTTGCAGACATTACATCTTTCCATCCTAATAATGCCCTCTGTAGGAACTTTGACTCTGCTATAAGTCTTCAAGCTTTATTCTCGTCAGGAGACTAGTATAAGTCTAGATTTCACGTCTGTAAGGCTCTTGGCTGTGCTTTTGAATTACCCTCTGCCAAACTTCCAAGTTACACGACTTTTCCTAGTCTGCTGAACACACCACTGCTGGAGGTCACTTCAGATTTCTGACCTCCTCGTCCTTTTGTGATAGCTGCAGAAAAATTAAAAAACATCATTTACATTCTGGACAAAAGACAACTATCTTATAAATGCAAATGTAATACATGTAAGTATATTGGAGAGGATCATTAAATTGCAAGAACTTGTGTATGTATTATACAATAAAATATTCTCAAATCAAAAGAAAACACCAGTCGAACCTCGTTATCTTGAACTTGATGGGACCAAGAAAAAAAGTTCGAGATATTCCTGTGTTTAGTACGACTTACCTAATTTGACTTTGGGAGTATCCACTTCGTCAGTGGTGCTAGACACCACCGGCAGGCTGATCTTTTTGCCTAGCCTCAGTCTGACGCTCATACCTTCTCCGGCTTTGTCCATTGCTGCTGAGGATGCTGTCACTGCTGGTTTGGGATTCACTGCAATTTTGAGGAAAACACTATTGAAGAATTGTTCAGTTTACGATTATTCTGTATATGTAATTTGGGGGGAAGGAAGGGGGGGGGGGGGATTATAAAAACATCCAAAAATAGCAATTTGTTAAACAATATACAGCCAAGGCCACAGAAATGCTGATTTTGGTGGAAAATTGACCCCACAAAAATAATGAATTCCACATAAATACCAGTAACTTAATGAACCCTGCATGTCAGTAAAAGAATCAATTCTTTTTAAATGTTCAGTAGTAGAATATGACTGCATGACAGATGCCAAATACAACAAATATGGATGATATACATGTAGGTACACACAAAGTATGTACCATAAATATCTATACTACACCACTCTCAATCCGTTTATTTTATTTGGTACTTATAAAATCATTTGTACACCCATCATTGGTACATGCTATGATGCATATAAAATGTACCTAGTTTCCTATTTCAAAAAACAATGTTTGATCCTTATTTAATTTTAAAGATTTGATTATCAAGTTAAACATGAATGTGTGTGTATAAATTCCAAAGCGGACAGGGAGAAATCAGGACATACTTTTCCATTTTTTTTGGTGGTCCCCAATGAAAGACATGTAAGTACAGATAAGAACTTAAGGTGACCTACCTCGTGTTTTGGCCAGAAGCAGCTTTTTGGTTGTGACTGTTTTTTGTTGAATTTTACCCACAGCACCTGTCACAGTTTTGTTAGATATGGTGATCTTCCCCAGCGATGCGTACTTCTTGTTGTTGGTGATCGTGATTTTAGATTTTTTGACGGGCGACGGTGAGGACTTAAAGATGCCAGCGTACTCCAGAGGAGGATCGGCCGAACTTGCGTCTAGATCTGAGGAGGTAGAAGTGGCTGATCTTTTCAGTGCCGTCTTTCCACCAAGTCGATTGAAGACAGAGGGCTGGTTGAATAAAATATTTATATTCATATATGCATCTTTCCATTAAGCACTTATTGTTGTTACATTGGTATAAACTTGGTTCATGAATCTTTTATCTGTTTACTCTTCCAGAAAACAGACATATTCAACACATACAGGTGAACTTTGTTATCTCGAACATTGATATCTCAAATACCATGGATATGTCGAAATGATTTCGAAGTTACTAATCACCTATTTTCTATATATTTTATCCTCGATACCTAGAATCCTCAGATATCTTGCAGTTTTTTCTCAGTCCTATCTTGTTTGAGATAACGAGGTTCAACTGTACATCATCTAAAGCAAGGCCTGCAGTATCTATTCCTATAAACATTATCTATAAAAGTTTACATTAGGGAGGGCTTGTAATGTTAGTCACCATTTGTTTTTTGGGGGGTTTTGTGTACCTTGACATAAAATTTTTTTGCTTGTTAGTTGTTTTTATGACCTATTTGTAAATTTTTCACTCCTATAAGGAAGTCAGAAGCCCAAGGTGACATGCCACAAATTTGACCTCTGCATGGTGCTCAAGATTGTAGAGGTGGGGGTTCTTTGTTTCCAACACCTATAGTGACACAGGACCTCCATTTTGAAAGTCATGTGACTTTCACATCTGAAGCCAGGAACTTCACACAGGAACAGTCAATACCCATTTTAAATGTCCTAGGGTTTAACGCAGCGTGGAGACCAACATTAAGTCCAAGACATCCCACATACAAATCAAATGCCAGAACTACAAGGCTACTGACATTAATAGAAGACAATGTTACTGTGAATCATTTGGAATAAACAAAATGTAACACAGATATGAACAAATTGAATCTTCACCAAAATTACATGCATGTCTAGCTCACAACCCTGTCAAGAAAAACTTGCAAACTGAAAGTGTTGTGAAATTAGAGTGATTGACAGTAAATTAGAAGCAAAGGTTCCTCATATGGAATACAGCTACATAAATGTAGGTCACATGAAGCCTCCACAGGTATTGTCATTACACCAAACCTATTTTTAATTTATTCTTTTATACAAATCAAATATGCTGTAATTTGTTCAATAATATCAATATGAAACACTTTCTAACACTTTCTCAAAGTATGCATATTACTCCACAATTTGTTGTTATTATATAATGTCCAACTAAAAAATCTAAATTAAGTACATAAATTACCATGTTCTGCATTAAATGAGAGTAAATGAAATCAACTGTATCATAAAATGAGATGATAATAGGTCTGTGTGAGATATACAGTAACTACTATCACAGTTTGTTGGTTTTCCTACAGAGTGTACAGTATACATACCGGGGAATCTGTGGAAGCTGTTGTGCCAGATTCTTCACCAAGTCTATCAAAGACATTGGACTTCCTTCGTCCTAATGAAATAAACATTTATAGCATTATATTTTTGCTATGAGGCTATATGTACTGATACTTGTATAGCAATATAAATTTATTTTAAAAAATCAGCCAATGCAACATATCAAACAGGTTTTTCAAGACATTTTCTATCAACGTTGGGTTAATTTGCATATTATACACAAGAGCTAAAATTTACTATGTTTTTCCAAGACCCAATCATGAACACACTAAAAATTTCATAATGCTTTTGTTTTCATATAATCATTATATCTCAATTCTAGAAGTTGTATGTGCTATAGCATCAAACAATATACCAAAACAAAAGAATCTTTATTTGTTTGAGATATATACATTATGGTGCCATATTTGTTTTAATGTATAATTTATTGAAAACAACCACCTCTCTAAGTTAGTTTCATTATCTTACCAAACCTCAATTCATAGTAAATTTTACACCATTAACAGAAAAATATCTGCAGTTTATGGTATTTTCTCCATAAATAACCATTACACACATTATATGACTGTAAGAACACCACATTCAAAGTTTTCGTTTCTCTCTTACAAAGGACTATATATGGAAATGGAACTCTAAAAGTTGATGTTAAAGTTTCACCAGTCATATTTCTGCAATTGTTGGCAAATATTTTAAAAATCATGATTACAATTTATGCCTAGGTGTTTCAGATTAAACGTTATAGATTTCATAAAAGTTAGAGCAAAATTGAGTTCAGAATGCTTGTTCAAACAAAGGATATTTTTCAATGAAATAAATAGCATAAAATTTGAAAGTTGACTCATTTATGGCACTACACTGTAGTAATTGTTCTTTAAATGGTTATTGGCTTTCTATATAATACATCATTTACCTTTAAAAAAACATTTCATAAATCTCACTTCTACTACTGTTACTATATACATACTTATATCTAAAATACAAGAACATCATTCCTGTATTAAAGGTGTCGCTTTTTTACCTGTAGGAATACCCTGCTGTAAAATTTTCTGAGTTTTGGCAGTAGTACCGGCTGGCATGGTAATTTTATACCTTCCCTCATGTTCGGGTAAAACCCGGCGGAACTTTGGGACTGGGACTTCTTCTGCTAATCGTTTATTAATCTTTACAACATTATTATTTGATTTTGGAGATTCTGAAATAAAGAAAACACTGCATAAGTCATTAGTTTATTTGTTTGTGTTTTAATTCACTATCAAGTTGTTTTATAAAAATATCAATAAAATAAGAATATGGAACCTCCTTGAAAAAGATTTGGGATGTGATCTTTTGTCATAAATAATTTCTGCACATTTCACCATGTTGGAGACCGACATTTACCCATGTGAGACAGCCATGTGAGATTTTTCGATCTCACAACTGCTGCCGACGTTCATTCATTTTGACGTCATATATTTCCTATGATTACGTTACACGTGAGCAAAACTTTTATATTGTTTCGTTAATTTCAATTTCATATAGCTTTCTGGCGGACAGTCTGAGTTTTTTATGTACACTACTAAGTGTAAACCATTTCGGTATGATCTTTCTGCCAGTCTAATTAGTTTTTGTTTAAGTTCAAATAAGATATTTGATAATTGTAAATTTCATTTGAAAGCTCCCGTGTTTACGCACTAATCAGTGAATAAAATGTTGAGAAAAATAATCCTTCATTATTTACTCGTGGGGGTAGGGAAATTCCACACCTCGGGAACAAGATTCGCTGTCTAGGACTCGCAAGCCTCGTCCTAGACTGCGATCTTGTCCCCCTCGGGGTAATTTCCCTATCCCGACACTCGTACTAATGAAGGATTCTATTAATATCATATTGTATGTGTATCAAAATCATGTGTATTACATGTAGACATACTGCAACATATAACAATATTATTACATTAAATGAATCCATCTTCCTTTCAATGTAAGATAGGAAACAGATAAGAATGGGAAAAGGGATCAATAACATTTTAAATGAGGCTGAAGAAGTTGTCAGAAAGCTTTCATGTAAATTTAAGCTTTCCTGGCCTAGTGGTTTTTAAGATGAAGATTTTTAAATAACCCACCCTATTTTCACATTTTCGTGATTATCTTCCCTTTGAAGGGGACATGAGCCTTCATTTGAACAAATTTGAATCTCCTTCATCCAAGGATGATTTGTATCAAGTTTAGTTGAATTTGGCCCAGTGGTTCTGGAGAACAAGTCGAATATGTGAAAAGTTTAAGACACCAACGCTGTCGACAGATAATAGACAATTTTTTATCAGAAAAGCTCACTTAGCCTTCAGCATAGATGGGCTAATGAAGAAGACCAAAAACCACTGGAGAGGAACAGTTGAGAAGAAAAGGAAGGAAATGGATAGTTTTCTTTGGCTGAGATGAGGGTTGTGGCTATGGACAGAGATGATTGGAGATATTGTATGGATGCCTCATCTGCCACAAGGCATGAAGAAGATAGGTAACAGGTAATCATTTTCAATTCATACTGAAATTGTGCAACTGTGCCTCCAACTGAAAACTTCTAACACTGCAATTACACCCTCTGAAGATGGAAATGGAGATGTTTACCTGTTTGAGGTACTTCACCTAGTCGTGCTGACAGCTCCCGGGACAACTTGGGCACGATTGGCAGACTCATGGGGGCCGCGTCTGGATCACTGCCAAGGTAATGGTTTACTGTCCTGCTGGCAGCTACAAAGTAATTTGAACTGTGCCTTCAAATAGCACTCTGGCTTCATCATAACAAAGCTTCTTACAGTCATCTGAGTAATTAATATTGAGAATCAACACATAGGGAGGTCAGTAGTAATATTTCTCTCTCTCTCTTAAAAATGAAAAATAATTGTTGAGGTATTGTATGTGTTTATGCTTTCATTGCAAATCAAATATCATTTTGATATGAAATCCGTTTAATGTTTTCATTACTTCTTTTGTAGACTATTCCACATATTTTATCTTTACACCTTTTTAGAAAAAAGTTTTAAAGGAATGTTTACATATACATACAACTAACAAATGTTTAGTTTATTAATGGAGATCATTGTAAAGTGATTTTTTTTCCTCACTAAGATACATCCACCCTTGTCAAGAAAAAGTCTTATCAATTATCATGAATGCAGACGACATTGCACTAATGATGTCACAAATGGAATCGGTAAAGAAAGAGCTTACAATAAAAGACCCAGTAGATGTCCATATAAAATTAAACAGACTTCATTATAAAGCAAGACAATTACCTGTAGACCTCTTAGGAACTGGAGAAGCCGTCCTGGTCACTCCAGAACCCTTCAGGACTTTGTCCCGTGCATTCTACAAAGGACAAGAGACCTATCATCAGTATCTGTAGTATTCAATGCTAAGTGTGGTTGTACTTATATGGACATAGAAAAACAATGGAAGCATGTTTTCTTTTGTTTTAAACCCCAATCCACCCCATAATGTAGCAATACAAGACATTCAGCTTTGTTTCTTTTTAAATATGGGTCCTTTGCTTATCAGGAGATAAAATAACATTTTGCACCAAGGAAGCTTCAATTGGTGATGATTTTATTATGGAATTTACATACCTAGATGATTAGTAATGCTGCATTAATAGGGATACAGACTTGGTTTAATGGTCAAATAATTTATTTGAAGCGAGCGGCAAGGTCACCTACATGTAGGTGCACATCTTATAACCAACCAAAGCTAAATGTAAATTTCCAGACATGAATTATGAAGGACTGCTCTGAAATTTGGTGAAGGTATCCCGAGTCGAATCTCCACCGAAATTAGTAGATTACAGTATACCCCACTGAGGTTATTACAAGGGAACGATGACACAGAGTAATAATGACAGACTCAAACCATCACAAATTAAAGTTTGCTTTTAGAGGCAAAAACATGTCTCCCCACGTGCTGTCAGTTAAGTAGTTTGAAAGGAGTTGTGTTGAGGACTTTTGGTAAATTTCAAGTTCAAACGGGCTTAATAGTTGGGGGAGACATAATACTGTTGTCCGATTGGAGATTTACCTGTGAATGGACTTCCTTCGCATGCTTCAGGATCCCAATGACGTCCCCCAGCACCGTGATTCCCATGTCCTTCAGATATTCCTTTGTCAGATCCATCAACATGTCTTTCTGAATCCTGTTGTCTGTGAATATGATGGCATAGCTGGTGGCATCCCCAGCTGGTATTCCACATTCTGTGAAAAACTTTATCCAAAAGGACGTATCTGAAAATAAGTCAATGTAAAAATATTACTAGTATATGACATTCATGCAAGGCTCTAGAGGTAAGACGTATACATGTGAAAGGGAAGTAAAAAAAAAAATCATTTCTACATACATATGTTCACTGAAAATTACATGAGTGCCACCATTTTTTTTTTCTTCATTAGCTGCTACAAATACAAGACTCTTGAGTCTGACATGGAATATCTAATTCAAACACCCAATTTCCACATATCTATTAATATTGATAAAGTTAATGTCTTGTTAAGTACAACTAAGTAGAAGAACAAGTTCATGAATTTCTTAAAACAAGAGGCCCATGGGCCACATTGCTCACCTGAACACTGCTTCATAAGAAGAGCAGTTGTACGCAACTTTAATCCCCTATTTGTGGCCCACCCAACCCTTGGAGGGGGGGGGGGGCAATTATTTAAACAAACTTAAATCTCTCCATATCAGGAAGCTTTCAGGTAAATATCCAAGCGTCTGGTTCAATGAAGAAGATTTAAAAGAATTCCCTATATATTTGCATGAAAAAATATTGATCCCTTATTGTGGCCCCATATATATTGCCCCTGGAGGTCATAATTTGAATAAACTTTTATCTTCACTTTATCAGGAAGCTTTTCTGGCCCAGTGGTTCTTGAGAAGATTTTAAAAGATTTTCCCTATATAATCATATGTAAAACCTTGATCCCCTATTGGGGCCGTGATGAACTTGCATCCTTATCAGATTGATCGTTAGGGACAGAGTTTATCATTTCCACATGAACTAATACATCTTCAAGCTCAAATCCGTTGAATCAACTTTAATCATAATCAAAATATTCGGCGAAAAACGAGTCTTTTCTCCTTGTTATCGAAAACTTTGACAGGCGCCGCCATGTTTGTGTACACATTACATTGCACCAATCAAATTAAAGTTTTTTTAAACTTGGGAAATCCCCGCGATACGAAAATTAATACTGAAGACTGGTGATTGTCACATTTTTTTAAAATTCGCAATATTAGGCATTGTGTGATTTCAATATCATTAATTTATATCACGTGATCACATAGCGCCGATTCCTCATTGGTTAAAAAAATTGAGGGTGATTTTTTCGATCACGTACCTGAACAACAAAGTTAAAGTCTAATGGAACATTGTTTTGTTGTTGTAATATAAAATTAAATGATAAGAAAAAATAATACTTAATAAATCTTATATTTTTTTCGGGTGATAAGCAGGTTATCACCGAGATTTTAGACGGTTTAAAACTTTTCACTCAATGCGCTTCGCGCATTGAGAGTTTTATACCGTCTAAAATTCTGGTGATACTCGCATCACCCGGCGAAAAAAAATATAAGATTCATTTCTTATACACTGAAAAATTGGCTTTCACCAATTGCAAATTTCTGTAGCCATTTTTGAGATTCTTTCGCCAATGGCGAACGGCAACGTGAGCCCTGCCAGTGGTTCTTGAGAAGAAGATTTTAAAAGATTTTCCCTATATAATCATATGTAAAACTTTGATCCCCTAATAAGGCCCCATCATATCCCCGGGGGTCATGATTTGAACAAACTTGAATCTCCACAATATCATGAAGCTTTCATATAAATTTCAGCTTTTCTGGCAAAGTGGTTCTTTAGAAGAAGATTTGTTAAGATTTTCCAAATAATCATATGTAAAAATTTTTTCCT
>CAJDSM010000181.1:34011-55930 GCA_903981925.1 Ostrea lurida
TATTATTTGCAAACTTCCTGCACGGAAAAACTGGCATAATTTTGCCTAACATACCTTTCTGAATATGCACATGCTGTTTAATCTACATAATAACCATATAAATAGTTTTGCATTAAGACAATTTAATTATGAAGTGCACTATTCTTCTTTCCAAAATGGCGGCTTAACATCATCGTTTTCAAATAGCAGTGAAAACTCCAGATGAAGGCAAATATAGAGCCAGCCAAGGCGTGATATAAATTAAAGATGAACAGTTATTTACTATAAATTTTCTTCATTTATACAGTCTTTGAAGCAGTTATAAAAAAACATTTGCTACGAAACGGATATAGGGGTGGAATTCTATCGTTAAACCGCGGTCCGGAGGACAACTATCATTTTAACGATAGAACATTCTATCGTACCGGGTCCGGAGGACAACTATCTTTAACGATAGAACATTCTATCTACCGCGACCGGTGTTCTGAAGAGCAATCAATTTTAAATCTAATTGGGAAATATATTTTAAACAATACATGATATGCAACTGACCATGTACAGCGAATCTATAGTTGTAACTCTGTGCTATGTAATCACTTCTCTTTTCTTTGCTGATATAATGTATACACTTGTAAGTTGTATGTGTTATTCCCATGTTGCACCTTGAGGGCCCTTGATTTGTTCTATGTTCTATCAATTCAGAACACAAAACACGCTCTGTTTAGTATGAATAAATAAATTCTCTTTAATACTTAAAAAGTCTAAATCTGGTCATGTACTTAATTTCTATTTTCAACAAACTTTTCACAATTTCAAGAATTCGGAACATCTTACCGGACGCCATCTTCTTTGGGCTGTTTGAGAATAAACAATTCGTTCTTAACTATTTCGTTTAATTTCCTCCTGGCTAACAAGCACTTACCAGATAATAATTTTGGTGTTTTTCTGAAATTATTGTACTTTATTTATAGATTGATTTGCATTTGTAGCACCCTTTTTAAATATATTTAACTCTTTTAAAATAATTCCACATAAAAATTATAAACACAAGCAGAAAACAACACCAAAGAAACATACAAATCTTTACTTTAATAAATTAAAGTACGTTTAAGAAAAGAAAGAATTTAAAACATTTCAATATTTTTCTAAATCTCTAATCACAAGTTTTGTCTTGTCCGAACATGAAAGTTGAATTAGTTACCTCCCTTTGAACTTTTGTAGCGTCGCTGCTCGAGTTTCTAGGGAATGAACCAATGAGATGCCTGGACATGAAATAAGAGAGGGAATGAAAATAAAATATGGATGTGTTGGGGTGGTCTGAAGGCTGTCTGACGTTAAAATGAAGGCATTTTAAATAAGATTCTCACATTAAAATGACTCTGACAGCTCTTGAAAGAAAGGTTGAAATGGAATTGAAGAAAGCTTTGAGAAAATTCGTCGAGAATCAGAAAAGTGAGTTTGTACGGGGAAACACAAAAATGTAAACAAAGCATTTTATTTTTGGTTGGTTGGTTGGTTGGTATATTGTTTCTGCATTTGTGCAGGGTTATGATGTCTCACTGCCATCATTTTATATTTATTCTCAACAAGAATAAATCGAAAACACGCACAATATTATATTCTCTCTAGAGAATTGGACAGGCATAGCTGACATCCATGAAGGCTTTGTCTGTCCAGAGAATAATATTACTATGCGCATTATTTAAAATTTGCAGCATGTGCATGTAGGCTATGCCTGTCCACTTCTCTAAAAGGAATTGTGTCTGGTTGATAATCAGCCTCAGAACCCGTGCAGTTTTGTAGCTTTAAAGAAAAGCTACATCTAGTCCTAGTTAATATTTATAGTTTTAGGTAGCACAAAGAAAACTCAATCAAGAGGCCATTTCAATATTAAAACAAGTAATTGACAGAACAATTCTCTAAAAATTTCAACCTTTACAACTGGTCAACGTTTGCCATTTGTCAAAACAAAAATTTCTGTTATTATTACATATTCTTACACTATATTTATAGAGATGTAGTTCTCTTCAATAAGAAATTTATAATATTATACTTTCATGTAAAATACTGTTCTGATTGGTTGTGAAACCTTTGATAAATAGACTGGCACCCGCTGAATGATACAAACCGCGCCCACATGTGTGAGAACGTAACAACGGGTCCACATTGCTTGACAACGGGTGTTATTCCAAAAATGTTTGACTGCGCGAAATTTATGCACGCACGGTTCATCTTTCTAGCGTGCATAGCGAGCCGATAAAACGGATGTTTGCAATTTTTAAATCAGCATTAATGGTCGCAAATCACAGTAGGTAGTTACTCCATTCTTGATGTTTAAACATCTTACTTTAGTCAAGTTTTGCAATGTTTATGCTTTGACGTTATGTTTTTGCGTCAGAATATTATGACGTCACAATCGAATGCTTTCCATCTCGTTAGCCTAATGCGCATTTACTCATCAAATTAGTCAATTTGATCAAAACAGTTGGATTAGAGTTTGTAATACTGACATTCAGTAATAATATAATAAATAATGCCTGCAAGAGAGGGTTTACAGTGGAAATAGCACCCTTGAAAATCTCATGTTAACCTCGGCTAACGCCTCGGTCAACAATGGTTTCTCGGGTTGTTAGGCCTGATGCGCATTTACTCAGTACATTAGTCAATTTGACAAAAACAGATGCATTAGAATTTGTAATTTTATGACATTCAGTAATATATATAATTAATAAATGCCTGCAAGAGAGGGTACAGTGGAAATTGTCACCCCGAGAAAACCATTGGTTGACCTCGGCTAACGCCTCGGCAACAATGGTTTTCTCGCGGTAACAGCTTGGTCAACAATGGTTCTCGGGGTGACAATTTCCACTGTAACCCTCTTTTACAGTGATTATTTTTATAATGTTAATGTTGTAGTATTCATAATGGTGTTTATTCTTGTTTTATGAGATATGTTTTCTGCTGGTGGTGTATTTAAAAGCCCAGTGCTGTGAAGAGATCTCTCATGAATCATCTGTCTATGATCATTGCTAATTAACCTTTTAGAGGTGTTCAAAATATATAGATATTAGGATGCAATCCATTATCTACCTTTCATTCCATCATACTTGTAGTTTCTCGACCTGTTAACAACCCCCCCCCCCCCCCCCCTTCAATTGAATTTGGGGAATATTGTTTTACCCCATTTATCCCATATACATGTAAGGTAAACAGTTTGCCCACCAAGCTGACCTGATTTTTCATGCCCCTGGTCTGGCCCCCTTCAAAGAAGAGGGGCATATTGCTTGGCACCTGTCAGAGGATAGACCACATGTTGTCTGTTCCATATCTTCAGAGCCATTCACCTTATTATAATGAAATTTTATCTGTGGGATAGTTTTCATATTACATAGTAGTATATGAGGATTCCTATTGATTTTCAGGTCAAAAGGTCAAGGTCACTGGGTCCAGTGTTTACTTTGTAAAATTAGTTTCTGTCCAATATCTTGAGAACCCTCTGTTTGATAGGGTTTGTAATTGGATTTTCATTGGTAGTAGGTGACCCCTATTGATTTTCACTTTCAGGTTAAAAGGTCACTTGGTTACCCTGCCCTCTATAATATAGTACTTGTACAATAGGTTGTGCCCAACATCTTGAAAATCCTATGTTTGATAGTGATGATATTATGAGGTTGGATATTGGTAGCAAATGACCTTGATTGACTTTCAAAGCAGTATTCTGGCACAGCTGAGGGGAGCATATTTGTTTTACAAGCATTTCTTGTTTAAGTTACAAATCAAACTCTTCATGAAATTATGTACATGAATTAGATGAGAGATTATTATTAACACTGTAATGTTATTAAGAGGGTCATCTTGAAATGTACAGACACCTTGTTATACAATAAATTTGTATTAATATACACTATCAAAGATGATGGATAATTTCATACCTTATTTCTTTATACAGAAAAGAAAGCATCTAGTCTTAGTGAAACTAAAGATGAGGAAACTGCTCTGTTTACCAAGTATTATGCAGAATGGAAAGGTATTGACAAAGGCTTCAAAAATGAACCAGCCCTATATGTAAAGGTATGTCTAATGTATGATTTAATATTACAGATATTTTAAAAAACATATTCATTTATATTTGGTCTATGTTTGATAAGGACTTTTTTCTCCATTTATTTATTTTGTTTGTTTGTTTGTTTTGTTTTGTAGATATGCTTTTATAGTATTGTACATTTTATTTTAGCTTCCATCAGAAGATGAGCCATTAATGCTGAAACTGAGGGAAGAGTCCAGGTTACATATGTTTACATCTTTAAGTTTTTAAATTGTTAAAGAAATGTTTCAATACAAGTCATTGTACTTTTTGTTAGAGTTTGTTCCAAATTGGAACCATTATTTCATCTCCAATTCTGTCACATTGTTAATATTTGGTACTGTATATGGGTAACAAGATTGTGTATGTTGTGTTAACTTTGGAAACTTTTTGGTAAACAAGCACATTTAACTATCAGAGAGTTACAGCATATAGCATCATTTTGGAGAGGGGGGGGGGGTAAAGAACTTATCCAAAAAATGTCTGAAAATTCTTAACAGGCAATAGGAAAAAAAAGTAACTTAAAACTTCAAATAAGGGGGGGGGGTATCCTTCAATACAGAATCTACATATGAGATTGCATATAATATGTTTTTTTAATGGCATCATTGCATATAAAAGAGGTAAATATTTACATGTGGTAGATGAAATACCTGCTCCGTAAATTTGATTGTGTTACCCTCCATGGCAAAAATTGATCTCGATGTAATGCTATACATGTATGTTCACTTGAACCTAAATCTTTATTTTGATATAATCTTAGACATGGTTTTACACACAACACTATCACAATGGCACATTCTTACAATAAATTAAAATTTTCATATTTTAAAGCTGATATTGCAGCCATCACTAGAGTTGCCCGAGTGACAAAATTTTTTCAGCTTTTTTTTCTGAAGAATACCAAAATTTTCATAGTTCTGATATTCCATCTTCAGGCATACTTGTACAAGCATATACCTTAAGTGTCATTCTTCAATGTTTAGAATTTGCATACATTTTCTACTAATTGTGCTAATAATAAATATGTGTAATTTTTTTTCTCAGAGCTGTGTTCTTACAGAGAAGAAGTAGAGAGTTATTGGACAATGATGAATTACAGGTAACTTTAGTGGACTCATACCAAAGATGTTTAAACTTTGAATTAGATGTATTTTATAACAAAAAATATTTGTGTGTGCAAATATTTTCTATCTTTCAATGTAGGATAAGAACATATTCATATTTATTCATTAACGTATATGTCTGTTTCACTGAACAGAGACTATGGTTCCTTCTTGACCAGCACCACACTCCTCCTATTGTTGGAGAGGATCAAATGATAAATTATGAGGATTTCCTCAAAGTAGGGGAGGAAGCTGGTCAAAAGTGCAAGTAAGTTTCTAAATATAGCATTACATACAATATCATATTGAAATGGAAAACATTATGCCCCACCATTGGCAGCTTTAATTATGGTAAACTTTACCTAGAAGGTGGTATTTTACCTTGAACTAGTATGAAGTCACTGTATTGTATAGTTCAAAGTTTGAGCCAAAGACAGTTAAAAAAAAAAAAAAGGATATGCTCTTCATTTTGGAGGCATTAAAATTAACCGCTGTTTGTAATGATTTGTATAAAACATACAATATCTTTGGTTTATGTGTAAATAGTACATGTATTATTGTCTCTTTCTTGACTTTTTCAGACAGTTTTTCACAGCTTCTGTGTTCACCAAGCTCTTACAGTTGGACCCTTATGGAAGGATCTCAATAATGCAATTCTTTAACTATGTCATGAGGAAGGTGTGGCTTCATCAGACTAGGATTGGTCTATCTCTGTATGACGTGGCGGGTCAGGGATATCTTAAGGAATCGGTATGTCATTCAGGGATATCTTAAGGAATTGGTATGAGCAATGATTCTGATGCACGTTTTGGCTGGATAAAATTATGTGGAAAACAAGAAAGGTTCAGTCAGCAACAAGTTTTTTGCACAATCCAGATTTGTAACTATGGAGGATAATTTAAATTATTGCTGTGTTGTTTTGTCTTTCAGGATTTAGAAAATTACATCTTAGAACTGATTCCAACACTCCCACAGGTAAAGTAGAAACATATAAATAAATACATGTACTTGTTGACTCCCACAGGTATTAAGGGTATCTTATCTCAGCTTTAGAAACATATCAATAAATACATGCACTTGTTGACTTTCTGACATAAAATCAATATGTATGTACTGTATGAAATAGTAATGAGAGAAATGATGTATTCAGAGATACTGTGGAATCATTGTTCGTGGGGGACGGGACCAATGTTCGTGGATTTCGTGGGTCACCCTTACCCACGAATTTACATCCCCACGAACATGCTTTATTTTTCTTTAATCTTTATAAATATTATGTCGTTTGCATTATTTATTAATTGCCCATGAAATTACGTCCCCATGAAACAGCAAAATTTTGGTTACCCAGGAACATTGGCCCCCATGAATTAAAATGATTCCACAGTAGTTGCATTTTATGATAATATATGTACTGTATTAGCAATGCTCTTATTTTACTGTAGGTGTGAATGATCTGTTGGATAGGTTTATGATTAACTGTGATCATTTGTATCATGACATGTATGAGATCAGGTGTTACAAATAGCAGTTGTCCACATGCATTTACACCTAGAACTGGTTGACTTGAAATCAAATACTGTCAGCAGGCTTTCAGTGAGTTCAGCTTTTAAAGTTATCAGAATGTAGAAGACAAGGAATCAAACTCTTATTGAAAACAAAGCATTGTTTGGTGACATAGTATAGAATTGGAATTCTATGCCAGACTCATGAGAGTCTTCTGTCAAGATCCCGCATTGTGATGCATTGGTTTAACTTCTGTGCAACCCCCTGAAATGTTTTTGTCTATTTATAAACATACTAATTTTATTTGCACTAGTGAATTCTCTTCACTTGCAGCTGAACGGATTGGAGAAATCTTTCTACTCTTTCTATGTTTGTACTGCTGTGAGAAAGTTTTTCTTTTTCCTGGATCCCATGAGGACTGGTCGCATCAAGATTCAAGATATTTTGGCTTGCAGCTTCCTGGATGATTTACTAGAGGTATTTCTTGTAGCCATGATATAACAACATCACACATTCCAGTTAATAGGAGTACAAATACGAAAATTTAATGTGATGTTTATTGTGAAAAAAAAATTATAGACTTTATGAATTATATTGTTAATTTCAATATACAAGATCCTCAAGATGCTGAAGGTTTATATTATTGTAAATCAGAGAATTTGGATTTTTTTTAAAAATATTCACTGTAAACATAATGTGACTGATCTTAGCAAATTATGATTTACAAAATGATAAGGGAGGAAATAAACAGTCGAGTGATAGAGAAATGATATCAGTTTCTTTTTATATGCCCGTATAAAAAGTGGGCGTACTATGCTATACCGCTGTCATCTGTCTGTCCCTTTCACTTGTCTTCGCACTCCTCCTAAACCCTTTGGGGGATTTTGATGCAACTTGGAACAAAGAAAGATCCCAATGTGGAGATGTGCATATTGCTAAGGGAGAGTCCTTCGATTGTTTTTGAAGGAGTTAGGGCCCTTGGACTTAGGTATTTCTATGCAAAATACTTTGTCTTCGCAACTCCTCCTAAACCCTTAGGGGATTTTGATGAACTGTAAAATAAAGATCACAGTGAGATTTACAGATTGCAAGGGGAGTGCTGTCCGATGTGTTTTGAAGGAGTTAGGGCCCTTGGACTTAGGATTTTCTATGCAAAATACTTTGTCTTTGCAACTCCTCCTAAACCCTTGGGGAGATTTTTATGAAACTTGGTGCAAATAAAGATCACATTGTGGAGATGTGCATATTGCAAGGAAAGTGTTGTCCAATGTTTTTTAAAGGAGTTAGGACCCTTTGACTTAGGTTTTTCTATGCAAAATACTTTGTTTTCGCAACTCCTCCTTAATCCTTAACTCCAATGTTTTTAAAGAGGTTAGGTTCCTGTGTACATAATATATGCGAGCGTATCATGCACTGCATTGGTGGTGCCCTATTTTTATGCCCCTGAAATCTTCGATTCGGGGGCATATAGTTTTTAGAGTCGGCTCGCTAGCGGGACTACTCTTGTCGCATGCTTTTCGCGGAACTCCCTTCACCGCTACTGCTTGTTCTGCCGGCACAGAATATAGTTGTGCGCCAGTGCTGATGCGTGGAGTTATGGTTAAATTCGTTTCTGAACTACATGATGAAATGAAAATAATTTCATGAATCTAAGACATTTAATAATTGATTGTAAAACAGCCACAATCATATGGGATATCAAGCCTAGTATCAATACGGACGCATGAAACATTCGTATGAAAGGAGATTTCTACAAGACGTTCCCGCGCTTTATTTCATGTTTCTCCACCATTTCCAATGTAGGCACTAAATACAATCTGGTGGGCTATGAAGGGCCTGACTGGCCTTAAAATATTTTGTCTTACTAGACATAGAGTATGAAAACTTTAAGCATTGGTTTTCTTGTTTAACAACTCGGAAGTCAGTATGTGGTCAATCATGCATCAAGTCATTATAACCCAGTCAAAATGTTACATGAGAATTGCAGTCCTCTTGGAGAACATTATGAATAGTGTGAATCAACTCATAAAATTGTCAATGGGTGGTGGAAAAGAGAATATATTACAAAATGAAAAAAAATAATTTGTTATGATATAAGGATATCTTGTCACCAGAAACAACCGGCCAACAATCACCCACAACTTGTGCAGAAGTTGAGGTTCATAACTGGGTTTTAACCTAGAGGTGTCTCAATATTTGAAAAACTATTCAGATCCCACCCTCAACCATAATATTTTCTGATAATTGTGTTGAAGACAATATTATTGAACATATGTGGAGGGCCTTATGGTCATGACTCCCCCTCTTCTTTTTTTCTTTTTTTTTTTTAATTGTCCGATATTTTGGAATATTGAGATCCACCTCAAACCATATATTCCTTGTTTTTTGATATTGAATATATGTGTGAGGGCCTGATGGTCATGACTCCCCCTCTTTTTTTTTTTTTTTGTTTTTTTTTTTTTTTTTTTTTTTTTTAAATTGTCCGATATTTTGGAATATTGAGATCCACCCTCAAACCATATATTTCTTGTTCTTTGTGTTTGAGACAAGTTCATTGGCACTTGGAGAGCCCCTGGTGTCAAGTTGATTTCTCCCTTTTTAAAAATTGAAAATACTTTTGATCCCACCCTCAAACCATATATTTTTTGTTCCTAGTTTATTGAACGTGGGGGCGTCTTGGGGATCATGATGCTTCGCCCTTTCGACATATTTATTTTCTTGTGTATTGTATTAAGGCGATTTTAGAGAGCACGAATAAAGAAACACCAGGATATACATGACCCTAACCGATCATATGTGGTTGTCTTATTTTTTTATTTTGATGAGAATGTATCTTTATGTGATATTAGAAGATGACAGAAGGATTAGAATACATCTGAATAGTGCCGTGAAAATGCCAAACTTCTGCTCTTCTCTATGGGTGAGCGATGTGGCCCATGAATCTCTTGTTACTATCATGTGCGAGTCGACTCTCAGGCCCTTGAGGCCTTTGATTTATCTGTCTGTTTGTCCGAAAAACTTTAACTTTGGCCATAACTTTTGAATGGCAAGTGATGGGACTTTCATATTTCACATGTGTGTTGCTTATGACAAGCCCTTTCTACTGGTACCAAAATTTTTGACCTCCTGACCTTGACTTTGAAGTTTGACCTACTTTTCAAAAACTTTAACATTGGCCAGAGCTTTTGAATGGCAAGTGATGGATTTTTCATATTTCACATGCATAATCCTTTTGGCAAGCCCCTTTCACTGGCATGTGGAATCCAGGGGCATCAGTGTTTCACAAATACATCTTGTTGAAGCTGATTTTTTTTCCCCATTGAATTTGAAATCATTAAACATGATCTACTTCAAATCTCAATATTTTATGAACAGACGCTATAAGCAGTTTTCTATTGTTTTGCTCGTTATAGCTTAGAGATGAGGATTTGTCCACGGAGATGCAGCAATCGAACTGGTTCTCTGCTCCTTCTGCGTTAAGGGTCTACGGACAGTATCTCAATCTGGACAAAGATCACAACGGCATGCTCAGTAAAGAGGAGCTGGCAAGGTTTGTCTCGACAATTTCTTTCCTCTTTAAATGGTTTAATTGAAAATGTCATAATGTTGAGTGAATATTGCTATAGTCATTCCAATTTGTTTTTCAAAACGGTTTGAGTTTTTTAATTAATAACCATTACTTTCCAAATGAATGATCAGCTTTGATGTAGTTTTTACAATGAATTCAATCCTCTTTAAGTGTAACTTTTCTGTTCAAACTTGCACACAACTACTCCAGATTCTGATCCTGCATGTGACCTATATTTTCTAGATGAATGACCCAGTTACTGCTTTGTTGGTAGGCTCATTCCATAGTACTTCAGAACTATAAATTTTGTTTCATTCAAAATTTGAGGCAACATAAATTCCTAAAGTAAATAAAATCCCGATTCCATTCTGATTTACTAAACCTTTATATTAATAAAATCATTTAAGGAAGCTGCTCATATTTGCTCTGGCTCACAAATTTGTGAACCCTCCCAGTCAGGCTCTGTTGTCTTATAACCTCACTCCACCACCACCCCACCCTCCTTTTTTTTCCTCAATCATATATTGTCCATTTTGGTTTCAGATACGGAACAGGTACCCTGACACAGGTGTTCCTAGATCGTGTATTTCAAGAGTGTTTAACATATGAAGGAGAAATGGTAAGTTTGTTGAAAACTATAAGATGGAACTAGAAAATATTGTTTTAGGGAAAATATTGTTTTGAGAAATTTTCACCGTCATTTCATTTTAGTCCTTTCACCTTTGTCGTTAATCATTAATGGACAAACCTAAAAAAGAGGGAATTTGGATTTACAAACTATTCATACATTGGGCAATTTGAAATGATAAAAAATTGTTCTTGATTGAATCAAGGCCAACAAAAATTGGCTGTTTACAATACTTCTTTCTAAGAGCTTGTGGAATATGACATACCAATTTATGAGGCTTGTCATTGTGCATATATATATTTTATCCAAGATTTTCAACATTTCCCAAATAGGATTAGCCATAAATAAATTTTGTCCATGCCTAAAGTGAAATCTAGGCTTTGTATATTGGCCATTGATATTTTACAATTTTGTATAAACAGGATTACAAGACCTACCTGGACTTTGTGCTTGCCCTGGAGAATCGTCGGGAGCCTCAGTCATTGAGATATCTCTTCAGAATCCTCGATGTCAAACATGTGGGATTTCTGAATGTCTTCTCTCTGAATTTTTTCTTCAGAGTAAGTGAAAATAAAACTTAAGATTAGAGAGTTACACAGTAGTAATTTTTCTTTGATCTATAATTCAGTGAAATTGTTCCCATTGCGCTGTGAACTTTCCTGTTCAGTTTTCTGATAATTTTGTTCATTGTATTTTATTTATCAGTCACTCTTTTGTTGTAGGCTATACAGGAACAAATGAAGATCCATGGCCAGGAACCAGTTTCTTTCCATGATGTGAAAGATGAAATATTCGACATGGTCAAACCCAGGGATCCTCTACATATAACTCTTCAAGACCTTATCAACTGGTAATTCTCATTTACCAAAAAAAAAAGTACATGTATGAATACCGATTCATGGATACTGTGCTTTCAGTAATTTTTATTGGCATGAAATTACATAACTCTGCCAACAAATACAATACATGTATTACAATTGATTCATTATGTAGATCGCTACTCTATTTTTTCTTCATGAATTTTTTTCACCTGAAACTTACTGCTTCTCTCTTGACTTTGTGGTCTTTCTCAACCTAGAAATCTACAAAGATAGGTGTTTGGTGAACTTGGGATGAAATCACAGTATTCTGTCATGCTATTAGTATAACAACTCTCATTTCTGTATATATATCCAATTCAAACAAATTCAGTTATAGAAAATTTAAATGTAGTCAGTATTTTGCAAATTTTGAAATGAAAATAAAATGGCTATGCTTGATTCTTGTTACAGCGGAAAAGGGGACACTGTTGTGAGTATACTCATAGACTTGAATGACTTTTGGACGTACGAAAACCGAGAGTACCTAGTACCAGAATCTAGTGAGGAATCCGAGATTTAAACAGTGCGTGCCTAGTCTCCGCAGATCGTCTCCCCTGCCATTGTCACCATTTTCACACATCAGGAGGAAATGTTTTATGTTTCCTTCCGAGCGCCAAACATTGGATTTCAGATGTTTTTGGTCCCATTCATAGCTGTCTCATTTGTTTAAGCCATACATGCCAAGATATTTTACATTTTGAATACATATTAACTGTGGTTAGATAATGCATGTATCAGATGAATTTGCTGACGTACTGTATACAGGGAAAGATTGGCCTCCATTTTTATTTTTGCCCCTTTTGTCCTCATTAGTGGGCAAATTTAATACTTGGTGAGACTTACTTTCTCTTTTTCAAATCAACTATGTTGGGACAAATTAAAAATTGGGCAGATTTATCTGCATGTGTGGATAAGCGAAAATAATATGGAGTGAAGAATAACCCTATATACAGTAGTACATTTCTAATTCCGTCCATTATACATGTACTAGATTTTCCATTGTGTATGTAAATATATATTTAGTGACTTTTCCCCCTCAGATTCTTTTTTGATAGGTCAGTTCGCTCTCAGTTTATCAATATCTGTGTAACCTATTTTACATCAAATACATGCACATATATTCTGACATATACAAGGGGACAGAGTAGGTTTTTAGCGTAATATATTAACTTGCATCTCTTGAACATTTTTTTTTTTTTTTTTTTGCATACCAATAAACAGTCTGATTGATTTAAAACAATTTAGTCAGAGGGGATCCTTCGACTTCCCCTACCTCAACAACAGTATTATGTCATCACATTCATAATTCAAACGTTTCATATTCCCTTTTGTTCAGATGCCAAATATTTCATGCCAAGAATCAAAAAAACGTTCTAATAAACCTTGAAATATATTGTGACATTAAGAGTGTCTGATACATAGAGTAATTAAGGTAATTTAGAAATAAAACATACCAGGGCAGAGTTAGAGGTTTTGAATTTATGCATCATGATGTGTTGGTAATTAAATGTTCATGTATACTCATTTTTGCAATGATGGATATATTGGACTATCAATAGCCTGGCATTAAGAAATGAAATTATTTGCATGGAATGTCATATTTATCTTCCATTGTGTAATTGTATTACCTTTATTTAGATTTGTTCATAGAAGATTAGATTTATACTGTAGTTCAGGAAATATGTCTCACTGATGTACTGTCACCCCAGATAACTTATCGCTGTATATCCGTAGACATTTCATTCCTTCATTTGTTCTTTATTCTATGTATATGGAATGCTGTTCTGATGCATTCAATGCATTGCTGTTGTTTTATATGCAAGCGCAATTGTTTTAAACCTGCTTTATTCTCTGCGATATTCAACAACTGGTAGTTTGTTGAAGTCATCAGGAATCTGATCCTTGTGGATGTTTATGATGATTGATGAAACCTGTTGGTTTGTATTTAGGAAGCGTCTGTGTATTGTTAAACAGAACAGGAACATTTTGAGCCAGTGTAGCAAGGCCTTCTGACGTAGCATGGAAGACAGGATCAGAGTGTTTTTCTATTGTAAAGGTGTTTGGAGAAATGGCGTTTCCAGCTGCCCATCGATCTGCTTGTATGCTACTGTAGGTTTTGTTTCCAGTTCGTATCTTGTGTGCTTTAAGGCCTAGAATTATAACACATCTCGAGTGGATGGTGTTGTTATATTAGTAGGTCATACATGTAGGATGACCTCTTTGTATATTGTATATGTGCTCTAGACATTGTAATTTTATCTGCATTGTATGTTGAGGACGAAGATTAATGCGAACAGGATGCATCCCATGGTGTAAGGAAAGGAGGGGGGGGGGGTCACAGCCTGAAATATTTTGTAAATTCTTATTCTAAATTTGAACAGTCAAAGTGATAATATGAGAGAGAGAAAAATGGTTCATTGACATTACATATGATACACTCTGTAGAGCAATGGATTTACTCTTTTAGATTGCTTATGTATGATCAGAATGAAAATATTATTCCAAGATATTACATAAAGGTAAAAGGGTACAAAAGTAAACGTATATCGAGAAAAGAAAAAAAAAGATATTGTAACAAAACCCACCAATCGTTCCCTGACATTCTATAACTAAAGATACTAAAACTCTCCTTAACATGAACATAAGGCCATGCAGTGCCAGAATTTTCATGGACTGAAGCATTATCTCTCTTGCCCGTTTTTACATATCATACACGCATTTTTTTAATAGTCTCATGATGGTGTAGAAAAAGATCTCATTTTTTCAAGATGTCATATATTTGAAGAATAATCATATTGAAAGGTTCAAATTACTCGACATTAACTGTAGTAATTCTTTGGCAATTTAATAATGTCAAAAAAGATTCGCACTTGTAAGGCAACTCTCTAGCTATGTTAGTGTAATCTTAATGTCAGAAAAAAAAATCATTTGCATTAACATTTGTAGTTTGCTACGGCAAGCCTGTCTCTAAATTGTAACAATTATTTTCAGTAGGATTTCTCAAAGTAAAGATTGATTTGTATTGTATGGAAAGCAGTTATATAATATATTTTAACAGATTTCATTGCTACTCACATAAAAAGACATGTAGGCCTATTATACATGTAATTAGTCAGTGTGTCTACTTAAGGTAGCTCAATACACCAAAAATTTGCAAGATTTGAGGTTAATGCATTTCGTTTAAGCACATTTCAAGAAGCACAGTTTCGCCTTCGAAAAAGTAATACAAGCTCTCAATTATTTTATATGATTTTTTGTGATTTTTCGGAATAATGAAAAAAAGTTGTTTTCTTTGCAAAAAAGAGATTCTAGAGTCCAAATTTTGCTGTGTGATTTGATGTAATATATGAATGTTTAATAAAACATGTCTAAACAACTCAGATATTACAATCCGATTTTTTAAATATAAAAATATTTATTAATATTGAAAATATTATTTGTTGATATTTTTAAATCTATGGATGAAATCTTTAAAAAACATGTCACTTAGGAAAAGATATGTCGGAGAAATATGTTTTTAAAAAAGAAATTGAAATGGAATAGCCAAAATTTAGAAATTTGCGATTTTTTAAATTTGAACCAAGCCCGATCGAGAATTACACAAAAAAGTTTATAGAGAGCATTGTAATAAACATAACACTCCCTTGATGTAAAATGGTTTTACACATTAAAATATTTTATAAAGAAAAGTAAATTCTTGATGAAATGTCCATATAATTACCAGTAATATGACTATTTCAGTAATTTCTATCAATTTCGATCGGGGATCGGTACTTTTTTCTCTCGCTGAGAATAAATCTGAAATATAGCGATATATCTGAAAATAAGACATTTCATTTCAATTTCTTTTTAAAAATATACTTGTCTAACGTGTCTGTCATTTAATTAATTTGTTTTTTTGAAGATTTTATCCATAGATTTAAAAAATATCAACAAATAGCATTTTCAATATTCGTAAATATTTTTTTCTCGAAAAACCATAACTTCTTTCGGGGTCTCTTGGGCATGTTTTATTAAGTATTCAATATCATGCACCAACACAGCGAAGTTTGGATACTAGAACCTCTTATTTGCGAGAAAACAACTTTTCATCATTCCGGGGAAAAATAAAAAAAAAAATCATATAGAAAAATAATTGAGAGCTTGTATTATCTTTTCGAATGTGAAACCATGCTTCTTAAAAGGTGCTTAAATGAATGCATGTAAAAAATTGTTAATGTAATGAGCCTCCTTAAGTATACTTAGGCCACATTAGTAGTTGGATTTCTGTGTATCGTACATACATCATATGATTATTTCTGTATGTATAATTAATGCAGTCATATAATTGAATTTTCTGATGTGCTTTACAGAGCTGGGGGTTTATTGTTGGGGCCTCATGAAAACCTTGTAAAGAGCATTTCAATTTGTATGGAAATATCATATGTGGTGATACACATTATATTGGGATGAAAGGGGGTGGGGGTATAACATAGTATAGAACTGTATTTTGAAAACAACCTTGACATACAGTTACAAAATTCCCTCTCTTTTATATTTTACTTTTGTAATTTGCATAATTATTAACATATTTCACCACATTTGTAACTTGATGTGCAATGATGTCTGCCTATTTCACATGAATTTGTACTGTGCAATTGACATTGTATGATGTCATAAGTCTTGTTCTAACACTGCCTTCCTTAGAGCAGGTACACAGTTACAATGTTTTTATTGGTGTAGTCTACGTGAATAAAAGTACCTGAGTAAAGATTTAAATATTTATATTTTGTTGGTGTTGTGATGGATGTCGAACAGTTAAGTTACAAGATGCAAAGTCTCATCAAAGAATGATGCCGAACTGTAGCTTGGTGTCAGGCATTGGGTTTATCTCCACCGTCACTGGTCCATGGGAACAATCGGTCATTTGTAAAGATATCACCAATTAGATAGTTGCTCTTTTTAAGGAAATGGTGCGTGCGTCATTATGAATTGATTTGTATCTTATTGTGTCGCCTGCCTGCGTTATCGAGGCGACATATAGGGATCACTTTAGTCGTCGCGTCACAAAATTTCTGTCACATTTTTTCTCAGAAACCACATAAGCCAGCCTCCTAATATTTGGCACAGAGTATCAGTATGGACACTGTATCGTGTAATGCAAATTTCAAAAGTCTGCGCGATGTCGCCTTCTGGTTTGACGCAACTTAGAATATTTTTAACATGGAAAAATTTCTGTCACATTTTTCTCAGGAACCACACAGGCCAGCTTCCTGATATTTGGCACAGAGCATCAAGTATGGACAACTGTATCGTGTAACGCAGTTTCCAATCTGCTGCACGTCAACTTCCTGTTTGACGCAACTTTGACTATTTTTAACATGGACAAATTTCTGTCCATTTTTCTCAGGAACCAACGGGCCAGCTTTCCTGATATTTGGCACAGAGCATCAGTATGGACAACTGTATCGTGTAACACAGTTTCATTCTGCCACATGTCCACTTCTGTTTTGAGCACTTTAATTTTTTTTTGACATGAACAAATTTGGTCACAAAGTAATGACTGAGGCCCGAGACCTTGAAATTAAGTGTCTTTATTTCATATAATCTCACAAATGGCATCTCATATAATATCTCATCTTTTCATCATGTTAGAATATGCATAGTCATTCTGCGTAAACTTAAACAGAACTGAATTCTGACAAAAAAATTATGATTATATACTTTTTTGCCATGATGATACTTTAAATGATGTGAAGTAATTTTTCAAATGGATTAGAACTTGGCAGGCGACACATGTCTTCCCTGGAGACTTACCACTAAGTTCAAATGAAGAGAGCAATAATTAGAGTTGATGCGCGCGATGAATTGAACTACCACTCTCCGAGGATTGAACTACACTCTCGAGTTGACTACGCTCTCCGAGGTTTGAGACGACCCACTTCTCGAGGGTTGAACGACCACTCTCCGAAGGATTGAACTACCACTCTCCGAGGGTTGAACGACCATCTCCGAGTTGAACTCACACTCTCCGGATTGAACTACCACTCCCGAGGGTTGCACTACCCTCCCGATAGCGCCATCGCCTTGAGGACCTTACACTAGCACTCTTCCGATGGATTGACACACCACTCTCCGGAGAGGGTTCAAGCTTACCATCGAGGGCTAGTCTCGCGAGGGTCTTCTTAACTACCACTCTCCGTAGGTTGACTTCATCTCTGACGAGGAGTTGAACAGATTCCGAATGACTACCACTCTCGAGGATTGAAGAACCACTCTCTGGTTGATTATATCCTCTCTATCTACCGTGACCCGACTCTCGGGTGAGATTGAACACCACTTCTGCCGAGGTTGAACACGTACCTCTCATCATATTACTCTACTCTCTTCGGATTGAACTACCCTCGAGGTTGAACGTGATCCAGCTCTCGAGCATCTGAATTGACCGACCTCTCCCGGGTTGAACTACCACTCTCGAGATTAACTACCACTCTCTCAACTGACTGGATTGAATCTCACTCTACTCTTCCGAGGACTATCCACTCCGGGGGAACTACTCACTCTTTAATGAGGTGAACTACCACTCCCGAGGAGAACTACCACTCTCCGAGGATTGAACTACCACTCTCTCAGGTATGTGAACTACCACCTCCGAGGTATTGAACTACTACTCTCCGAGGGTTGAACTACCACTCTCCGAGGTTGAACTACGGCCCACTCTCCGAGGGTTGAACTACCGACTCTCGAGGGTTGAACTACCTCTCCGAGGGTTGCACTAACCACTCTCCGAGGGTTGAAACTACCACTCTCCGAGGATTGAACTCCATCGTCGAGATTGAACTACCACTCTCCGAGGTTGAACTACCCTTCCCGAGGATTTGCACTACCAACTCTCCGAGGGTTGAACATACACTCTCCGAGGATTAGCTGAATGGTAGCGTGCATCAGTTCAATCGTTGATGCTTGCAATTCATTTGAAGAGAACAACAATTATTGTGTGTAGCAGAATTACTAATGCTTCAGCAAATGCACGCAATAATTCAGAATTGAGTAGTATTAATTATTTGAAGAGATCTTTAATTTTTGCACGCATGAAATGGTATCTTTAAATAATTCAAGTATATTGAATTATTTGAGTTCATGTTACTTTGACGATCCTTAGACATATGTCAACCACATATAGCCATTATTAAAGATTTTTATAATTAAATTATTTAGAAATCCGAAACAATCGATTTGCTACGCAATGATACATGTTCTTTGCCCCCCTCCTTGATGTTGTTAGGATGAGAAATGCCCCTTCATGCACCATCACCACTGAAATTAAGTACATGTCATCATGGATCGATAGAACCGCCACTGAAATTAAATACGTCATAGATTGATAGAGCCACCACTGAAATTAAATATGTCATGGATGGATAGAACCACCACTGAAATTAAATAGGTCATGAATCGATAGAACAAGATAGGAGTTTGTCCTAGTGATTGGTGTGTAGGTTTAGCTTCAAGTTGAACCAATTGAATGTTCCCCGACATTGCAGGATACATGTACTAATGGTATTGATTGGATCACGAGTTGTGTTATTACTCGTTCAAGGGGTGCACACACACGAGGCATCAAAGTTAAAAGATATCCGTTCGTTTGGAAGTTTAAACAAAAAAAAAACCAGTTGAACATGGCAAGCGTTAAGAGCCCGGTCAAAATTGGCAATTTTCTCCAGTTTCTGCAAAGACTCACAGGGGGAAAAGATCAGTTTCAATCAGTTTGAGGGAAGGTGATTCTCGTGGTTAATGTAGCGTCCCTCTGAGACACCACCAGAGGGCTACCCGATAATGAACAGCTTTTCGAAAAGTTTGCTGGCAAGCTTGTGGTTCTCGGGTTCCCTCCAACCAATTTGGGCACCAGGTAAGAGTTTGTTTTCATCGTTTTACATAAATTTCCATACATGGGAATCTCTCTCTCTCTCTCTCTCTCTCTCTCTCTCTCTCTAAGAGTTACAGAAAAGTGTCTAGGTGCCTTTTTTATGCCTCCGGAATCTTCGTTTGGGGGCATATAGTTTTTGGTTTGTCTGTTTGTCCGCAGGAAAAACTTCAACATTGGCCAACTAGTGATGGGACTTATATAATGTGTGTTTATGACAAGCCCATTCTACTGGTACCAAAATTCTCTCTCTCTCTCATGTACACGGATAGGAAGAGAATTTTCTCATCAAATGTAAAAATTAGAAATCAAGAAAACTCGTTGAAAAGCTGTGAAAAATATAACCTAACTGTCGGTAACTCTTAGCAGACGACTTCGTGGTTTTAGATGCACTTGATTTATTATTTACATGACTTTTTTGCGTGCATGTACATATATATATACACAGGGTTTTGTAAACAGACGAATCACTGGTATTGTCTGCACCGACAGTAAAGTTTGCTGTTATGATTATGTGGAATGGCTAAACTTTAATATGTATTATTTTTTTTTTTTACACACGTGCACTGACATTTAATTTGTTTACTATAAAGTCTGTTTGGAAAGGCGTCCAGATTGAAGTAATTTAAGGTATATATATACCAGGAATAAATGTAAAAATACAGATTCCTCAAAATTGGATTGCTGATTTTTTTTTTCAAACTGCATGCTGGTCAAAGTAATTAATGGCCCCTTATCATCCAATTCTAATATTCACGGTAATTCGGCGTACGTGTATTCTTTATTTATTTTTTGTTTGTGGTTAACGAGCGGATTTAAGCATCATGGTATACTCAACTCTTACAGGAGAACGGCAATGGAGTAGAAATTCTGAACACTTTAGAATATGTTCGACCAGGGAATGGATTCGAACCAAAGTTTCCGATCTTCGAAAAGCTAGAAGTGAACGGAGAAAACGCCCACCCTACTTCAAATTCCTGAGAGACAACTTCCCTGCCTGTGATGATGCCACTTCCTTTATGACGAACGCCAGTAAGATTCTGTGGCTCCTGTAACTAGAAACGATATTGCATGGAACTTCGAAAAATATTCTATCACCCCGGATGGCAAACCGCATCGGCGATATAGCAGACACTATCTTATGACAACATACAAAGTGAAATCAAAAAACTTATAGACGAATATAAGGTTAAATAATTCATGTGTCATGTTCATTATTTATTTATAACATAATATATGTAAAGGTGCAACAAGCATGTTAATGCGTAAAGGGGCGTGTATACATGAGTATTCTCTAAAAGCGTCATTTATACGAAGTTGGGAGGATATGTGTAAAAGGACACCTCCCTTTACCCATGTATATTTTCTTGTTGTTTATTTGTTACCTACGCAATCATTATAACATGCAGATATTTTTTAAATGGCGTTGTGATTTAAAATCTAGAACAGTACTGCCGGTAACAGCTGGTTCTAGAGAAGTATTACCGGACATACATGTAACATCTGGTTCTATAGAGAAATACTGCCGGTATGTAACAGCTGGTTCTAGAGAAGTACTGCCGGTATGTAACAGCTGGTTCTAGAGAAGATACGCCGGTAACAGCTGGTTCTAGAGGAAGTACTGCGGTAACAGCTTGGTTCTAGAGAAGTACCGCGCGTAACAGCTGGTTCTAGAGAAGTACCGCGTAACAGCTGGTTTCTAGAAAGTACCCCGGTATTGTAACAGCTGGTTCTAGAGAAGTACCGCCAGTATGTAAAAGCTGGTTCTAGAGAAGTACCGCCGGTAACAAGTGGTTCTAAGAAAGTACTGCCGGTAACAGCTGGTTCTAGAGAAGTACTGCTTGGTAACAGCTGGTTCTAGAGAAGTACCACCGGTATGTAACAGCTGGTTCAGAATCTATAGAGAAGTACTGCCGGTAACAGCTGGTTCTAGAGAAGTACTGCCCGAGTATGTAACAGCTGATCTAGAGAAGTACGCCGGTAACAGGTGGTTCTAAGAGAAGTACTGCCGGTAAAACAGTGTTCTAGAGAAGTACTGCCGTAACAGGGTTCTATAGAGAAGTACGCCGGTATGTAACAGCGGTTCTAGAGACGTAACTGCGGTAACAACGTGGTTCTAGAGGAAGTACCGCCGGTATGTTACAGCTTGGTTCTAGAGAAGTACGCCGGTATGTAACAGGTGGTTCTAGAGAAAGTACCGCCGGTAGTGTAACACTGGTTCTAGAAGAATTACCGCGTTATGTAACAGGTGGTTCTAGAGAAGTACTGCCGGTATGTAACAGTTGGTA
>CAJDSM010000182.1:4103-37017 GCA_903981925.1 Ostrea lurida
TTTGAAATGCTGTCCGTCACTCTAGTTTGGAGTATGATCCTGATTTATACTATACCTTGACTTTATATCCTCATTCCTTGTGATGACAGTGCCCGGCCCCCTTCCGTAATATAAGCAGCAGCCCGGTGACTTGCTATTTTTTTTCATATAGTGTGTATAAAAATAAGGTACCACATATATAAATCCTATTTGTATAACCTAAATATCCAACAAATTTAATAGATCATCCATATACCGAGGAACCACTTATTTTGGTAAAATGAATCCCCTGCAGTTTGTCCTTTGGCCTTTTGGTCTCTCAAAACTCATTTCCTTGTGAGACATTGTTTGCCAATTACCAATTTTATACAATTACGAGCCGCGTTACTAATCAATCAAGTTGATGCTGAATCGCCCGTTTTAACCGTCTTTGTTAAATGTCAAACATTCATGCTTCTTCTATCTCGATATAACGATCTAATGCCAATACAAAAAGGAAATAAATTCTATTTAACAGGCAAGTTTGCTTGATCTTTACGGAGGTATTTCTCCAAAAAAATTCTATCTCGGTTGCACTGCTTTTATTGTTGAGAACAGTTCAGGTAATCGCTTTGTAAATTTGTTTTTTGATTCAGACTTCTATCATAATCTTCCCCTCAAACATATCTTATTAAAATGTATATATAACGCGGCATTTAGTTAAAGATACATTAATCAGTCAAGGTTTGACTTTGTGTTGATCCAGAGTATGAACATTTGCTATTAGGCACTTTCTTCAATAAGATTCATCAGCCTCTTCTCATAAAGTTTGTGATCGATTTTCCGAGATATGCATATTTAGATCGGCCCGGATTTTTACGGCGGCCATTTACTGTCATCCCGGTTTCTATCATACCATCTTTGAATTTTGTAAGTGTCAGTCTCTTGAAATATTTGAGGGGAGACCACTTTTGTGTGTTTGTTGTAAGATAAGCCGACCTAATTCTATTCCCTAACGTCTTCATCTTGTGAAAGGACCCCGATTATTTAGTATCCGAAACAATACAAATTATATTGCGACCTCATTAAGGATTTATAACAGATCTATAATTATGGTGTATTGTGCGGCATTGGATTTTTTCAACACCTTTTTGAGTGTGACCGCAGAGAAAATGGTTGGGATTTCTGATACGTTTTCCCCAGGGTGAAAATCCGGATCATGTCCTGCCGAGTGTAGTCTTTGTGCACTCGTGGTGAGACATTATCGCTTGCTATTGTGATAATTAAACTTATCAAAAGTATCTTTGAAACAGCCATGTCTCTTATTGTATTTTAATCGGTGAATTGGTATCTAAACCAACGTATAAGCATATTATTCATGCTCGAGTGCTACAAAATTCATACAAATGTATAATGGTTCGATCATGAGCGTCTCCAACTGCTTGTTGTTGTTTACGAAATGACATTGGCGTTATTATAGTGTACTGCGCTTGCCACTAACTTTTATTTAGGATTTACGTAGCGGGCTTCACTACACTTTAAGTTCCTTGCTTTCCTAAGGAGCCATACATGCTATTTTTCTTTGTCCACAACATCTTGTTTTGAATGAGTTGAAATAAAAAATAACATACCAACCTGATTGTTTTTTATGAGCCATGACCATGTCATATCAAATTGTACACCTCCATATTACCTGTCATGGAGTTATTCTCTTACACCATCCACTTTTCTATGTTATACTGCAGAAAATAAACAAGAAAAATATATTAGCCATTATGGAAAAAATGGTGATCCCACGCATCGTGATGAATAAATTTAGCATGTTGCTGTATTTTGACCTTCTTTTTGACTCGACATATAGCACCGAATATATATCATCTACTATTTTTTACGTAGGCATATCTTCGCCGAATATTGTCACATATTCCTGAGTAACTGAGGTGTGTCGATATTTCCACGTGCTGATCAATTTCTGACTCTAGAGAGTAAAACCGAAAGAACTATGTAATACACCTCATCTCTTTAACTGTTATTAGCATACAATATATATGGATTTTAATTTCAATTCAACGCAATTTGTTTTTACAGACAAAGCTCTAAATAATAACGATGTCCCGGTTATAAAACAGCCTCTCCTGGAGCTTGGTGGTTGTATTTTGTGCTTTTGTCAATACCTGACACTTTAAATAAATCTTATCCTGCCATTTGTCAGCTAAATTAAAGCCGGACACCTCAGAAAGCAATACTTCACCTTTTGACCAGTTTGTTTACGATTCCTGTATCAAGCGATAGTTGGAAGGGTGTATATTGACCTCTAGTAACTTTCTCGTTACCATTATAACGTTATCGTTATACCAGTCGCAGCATGCCTTTGAGGTGGCACTTCAGGTGACGCAATTACCATTTGCGCGTCTTCGTCAGTTACCACGCAATACTAAAACCAGATGTTCGTTGAGTTTTATTATTTTTTTAACACAGGTATTCTAACTTATATTTTTTATTAAACACTCCCTTCGTACTATATCTCATAGCTATTCAACCCAAAGGTCAAATATCGAGTCAAGACTAACTGTTTGCCCTGTTCATTAATACTTTGCTATGAACAAAATCTCGTGGCCGTATGTGCGTTTAGAAAAAAATGATGTATGGCGTCCAAGGATATTATAGAAGGGCTCGCTATCGGTTCGACTTGTCTAGGCGGGTATTTTTCTTGCGTTATTATTGACTTGTCTAGATGGTTCAAACTATTTGATAAAGAATCATGGATGTGGTTTAACTAACAAAATAGTGTATCTCATCCGATGTCTAATTTCCCTCTCCATGTTCTAGAGTGATTTATTTACTCTAACATCTAGGCCGTGTTCCTCAGGAGCGTTCACGCAATAATGGCCTCACGGTCATCCATTGTGTTTAAAGAGATTGCCATCCGATGACGCAGTATGACGCATACAGGTGCACGCAAACCGTATGGACCCGCTGCCTCAAAAGCAATTATCTTCGACTACACGAAAAACATATCGGACGCGAGGTACCCTAACTTTCTATTGGCGATATTTATCACTATATTATGGCCTTTAATGAGGCCATATATAAAAATTAACATGTGATAGGTATTTAAGAATAAATTAAATATATCTTAGAAAAATAGTAATTCAATGAAGCCTTAATCTAGAAAAGTTTGAATCCGTGGATAACAACGTTCCTTTCGCATACCATGTTATATATAAAAAATATATCTATTTACAATTTGTTAGGAGTTTTTAAATTAACAAATATAATCCATGTTTATGAACATGCATGCTGTACACATGATACTTTGTGTTTGATGAAAATGAACAAATAAGTTAAAATCAGGTGGCATTTATAGTATTGATCTAGAAATACTTTTAAAATCGATAGCATTATTTTGCAAGTCTATTGAAATCGCCCCCCCCCCCCCTTTTTTTTTGTTGTTAAAATAACGTTTAAGTAAATCTAAATTACTAGATAAATATAGTAGGTCTATTATGAATTGAGAATAAATTTCATTTTTAAAAGTACACAAGGAGCTGCTACTTTTCACTCCAGCATACAGCACTAGTGTCGCCGCACTTACCTTTTCGTGTATTTAGAAAAACGATTACGTTTTCTTGAGCGTTCCTCTAGTCTCTGATACAAATGTACATGCGATCTCTGATTTGAAGAGGTTCGCGTTACATCCTCATATACTATGAAAAACTGGACATTTTTTATGTTAGCATTTTGAATGCATTTGATTCAGAGACTTGATTATAGATTAATATATTCATACATGTAGTACGTATTCCTAAACGGTAAATAGCTTTTTTGAAAAGTTGAAAGCTTTTTAGGTTTAGTTGTAAATGAAGCAAGAAAAGAGAAAGAAGGGAAAAAACCCCAAAGTGAATATAAGTGTTCTAGTTATTGTTTCAAATCTGTTCTCAACATTATTTGAATAGGCCTATATGATTTTAAACCAATTGATAATTTGTCGATTCCAAGCATTAAATATGGCGCCCTATGTCGGGTTTATAAAAAAAAATAATTGTGTATAAAGTGTATTCTGTCTATAGAACCATCCCCCCCCCCCCAAAAAAATCATACCCCCCCCAAAAAAAAATAATAATAAAAAAAAAAATAATAAAATAAATAAAAAACACCAAATATAATATGTACTGTAGGACTGTAAGATCTACCAGTAATAATTGCAAACCAGGGATGATTTGTCCGATATGTGCGTTGTGCTCAGAGCCTTTTAATGAGCAATAACTGAGGCAAAATGCACATAAAACTGACTTTAAAATAGTCCCTACATACGGCTGAAATCAGACGAAGAAAAAATCCATGTGATGCTGTGTACTCTTTTATGTTGGGAAGATAGAAATTGTGTGAACGGCTGTTGGTGTAATTTCCGGCTCGGCATGGAGTGTGTATGGGGCTATTGTCGCTACACAAGTTGAAATAAGAAACTGTAAAAGCTCCCCAGCTGGGAAGAGCCTGGGGGGCAGGTTTCTTCACGATGTCGCCGACATCTTGACAAGATTAGAGCATAGTTATGACGGGAACAGAGCTTGAATTGTGATACACTCTGCACTGACAATGACAAGCAGGGAAGTACGAAATCATAAAGCCCACTTTTTTGTTCCATGCAGTATTGACATGTTGTTAAATAATTAAACGTTCAACAGTTTAGAGGGATAGAAACAATATTCTATGCCTTTGGTAAAGAGCCCAGAACAGTAGAACCGCGGAGTGACAAATGGCTCCCTGTGCCGAGTCCATATCGAGTAGCATGTAGTGGCCGTTTTGTCTCATATCTCCCAAACCTTTCATCATAGATTGATCATAATTGATCGCCTATATTCCTTGGGACAGACGCTTTTGGACCAAGGTCATTTTGGAAAGGTCAATGCCACTCGTAACATATTTAATTTAACCTTTTAAGGGAAAAGTCCATGCATGACGACACGTTTTGAATAGCTACTGATCATATATCACACAGACATGTGACAGACACATGGCTTTTAAACCAGAGTCATTCGTAAGTCATTTTATAAAGATAAAAGTTACTCAAAACATATACCCTTATATACATGTATATGAAAAAAAGTCTTTCATTTCAACAATATTTCAACAGGCGTTGATCTTTTGGACCAAGGTATCTCAAGGTCATTTTGGAACGGTCAGGGTCACTCAGAACATATCCCTTATAAAAAAAAAACCCATTATTTTAACAGTTTATGTACAGGCATTGATCATAATTATTATATAAATAATCGGCAAATGGCTTTAGGAAAGATATCTGTAAAGTTCAAGGTCACTCGGCACATTCATACCGAATATCCGAGAAAACTTTTATTCCAACAATATTGCATAACTTAATAATATTGGTCCAAGAAAAGTCAGTTTGAAATGTGAGCAACATCTTCGCTCTCATCTGATGATGGCCATCTATACTAGACGCTATAAACTTCGCTTTAACCGTTAAAAAACAAAGAAAAGATTTATTTGAATAAGATTAAAAACTGTTCATTTTGTCTCTATTTGGTCGTGTATCGTGGGACCCATCACTGAAAGTTTAGTATCACTTTTTCGCTTAGCAGATAAATAAAACAAAATAAAACAATGAAATACAGCAAATAAAACGAAAGAAAGAAACGCAAAACCTAAACATTATACCGTAATCACTGTTGCTGACGTATTCCACAGCATTCCTCTCGTGCACATACGTATAATTGTCTCATGTCGTGTCCGACCTTATCAATGATAACTGGTTACTATCATTAACTATAATTTATTGTAATTAAAGGGGAAAAAACCTTGTAACACTTTAAATCAAGTCAACCTTGACACTTCCAATCAGGGTGATGCTATATGTCAATACTGATTGGTTTTGGAGATATATGGTCCATCAGGCATCGTGTTCCAGGTTTCATTTAGATCTGAACGAACGGGATTAAGTGGGACAGGTCGAATTCCCTGTTTTATCATTGGTGTCCTGACAACCTAGAACCTGGGAGCAGACAATATACGGTTATCGGACCGGACACAGAACAATATACTGTTTTTAAAATTCAGCGGAACGACATACTATCTGTTAAGTCCAGACCGGACAGAACATATACGTGTTATCAGCTGGAAACAGTTTTAAGTAAAATGTGGTCTGTATTAAAGGACATGTAACTATAAAAAGTGAATACATTTCCGATAGTTTGTCTACACTCCACATTCATAATATTATGTAGATATCATCCAAAATAGAATCAAATTTAGATACATTATCTATAGACCGGGAGCCACAGCAGTGCTGATTGCACGATACAACATATACGCTGAGTCGGCTAATTTTTGCTTTGCAGAATTTTATCCAAAACAGCAGCTTGAAATGTTTGGGCTACACGTTTGGATGAAGAACGAGATTTTAAATATTTTCATGTTTTGCAAATCGTCATTGTCGTTTGCCAAAAAAGTTAAGAAATAATGAAAATAGATAATTATGAGTATTTTTTTCACCAGAGATTCGAATGTATAATTGTGTGTTGCTATGCATATGTAATAACAGAAGTGACAAAGGGTACAATAAACACAACAAGCATTGCTACGCGTGTTTCATGGTTCCGATCTGATTTTAATGGGATCTGACACCTACGGCCTTTGGGAGAGAATGAAGACATTACAGTGAGATTACGTGGTGTATAATCAGGTAAGACTGGTGTCTGCTTTAATAGAATGCATTTTTTAAACACTTGTTTCAAGAATTTATTCATATATGATATTATAGTTTGATTTTCATCTTTAATAAACAATATTCACATCGTCAAGTTAATGTTCTATGCGATTTACATGATTAGCATTTCTTCACAAACGCGCTGCAGTTGTAAACAGTCCGCGCATGAATACGGAACTACCTGACAAATATAGTGCGTCTATTTTAACGGCTGAGAATAAAAGTAGATTGTAAATTAAAAAAAAAGAATCGTATTTGAAAATTCACGCGGGTATGAACTACAATGCATCACATCGGCATGCAATTTAATTTTTCATTTTTGAATTCGGTATAAGCATCACTGAAGAGACATAAGGCCAAAAACAAAAATATCTTTAGTTTCTCAGGCACCGCCGCATCTGTTCAAAAGGCACCGCATCTACTTTTTTTTCAATATTTATTTATTGATTTATGTTAATGAGGTAACTCTTATGTTATAGACTTTTTTAGTAAAACTTTCGGAAGGGTTTAATAAAATTTTAAGTATATTTCTATCAAATAATAGTTTAATGCATACCCATATGTATGCAAATGTTTAAGAATATTAGTATTCACTTTATAGTAAGTAATTGAAGCTATGTTTGTGAAAATTAAAATAATTATCATATTACCCATTTCTTACTCTATATAACTCCTGTGCAATGAAAATGGAAAGATAACTCATCAAAAAGGAAAGATAACTCGTATTACAACCAAGTTAAATAAAAAAGGGGGGGGGGGGGACCCTGCCACCCTCATCTCTTTTTCAAAAAAAAAGTGCCTGAGAAACTAAACATTAATTTTTTTAGCCTAATTTGTCGAAATGCGCATCTGGTGCATCAAAATTGGTACCGTATAAGATGAACATTCATACATAAGTTTATAAGTATATACATGTACTTATCAAGCTTTAAGACTCCTAATCAGAACCTTTTTTATCAAACACCCTTGACCATACTTTGTGATTCGGACACCTTTACTACACACCTTGCAGCATTCACAGTGGATTGAACCTGTTGTATTAACCACTCTTCCGTCACACACTTCGTATCATACAGACGCCATCTTAATATTCCGCCTTCGTTACACATTTCGTGTCAAGCAGACGTCACCTTATTTCTCTGCCTTCGGTACACATTTCGTGTCAAGCAGACATGATCACATCATACACCATTCTATTTCTCTATCTTTTATACACTACTTATTTTTCTGTAAAATATATTCGTCTTCTACTGGAAAGAATTGCTCCCATTCAGTGATTTGCGAAACACAACAAGTAGGGCCTCTAGTTTCTCTCTTGTCAGTTCGCTCTGTGACCTTGAGGCCTCGATTCTGCCATGATCACGTCAAACCTTAATGACGTAAAATAGATAGTGACCGTTTCTCAGCCAAATGCTCACCATTTGACGTCTTGTGGCGTTCGGATCAAACATGGAAAACGGGAGTCCGTTGTCACGATAAAGAATCCTCATTCTTACAGCCCTGAGCGCCATATATTGGTGACACTCTGCGTACGGATGGTGACGTCAGTCTCAATAGTAAAGCAAAAAGTACGTGGTTTAGATATCCTTCTCCAGCCTCACCCCGAAACTTGGCGGTAAGCGACACGCGTGCCTTGAAAAAAGTTCGCAAATGTAATTTAGCATTTTGCATCTGCTTGAAATATGATACAGAATGCATGATATCTAGAATATTGTAGTGATATTTCCAATGTCCGCTAGGTGTGGTATTTAAAACTTATTGAAGTGTTAGTCTTCTATATATGTTTCAAGTACTTATACATGTATATAAATATATGAATGACAAATGATATTGTAGGTGTATTCAGATCGGCGTCTGGCACTTTGATTCCTATAGTTGATGATTTTTCTATACTGGTGTCTGATACTGCATGTTTTATCCTACTTTATTGAGACACGATTACATGTATATACACTAGATCATATAACAAAAAAATCGTCTTGAGTGTAAGAAAATAGATAATAATTAATGAAGAGTTTTATCCTTGCTTAACCCCAGGTCTTACCATTTATGTAGTGCAATATTGATATGAAAACATTGGAAAATCCTCACGCTTTAGTGATCAGCTTTCTTTTCCTCTTCAGATGTGGTCAGAAAACCTATTGCCTTTATCCCCAACGGAGAGGAGAAGCCACTTTAAAGGTAAGCCTCTTGCTGAAGGTTTTGATCTGTTTTGATAGAATAGATCACTGTTATTGAAGGATGAAAGCGGCACAGTGAATTTTGAAGAAATTTTCTGTATCTCTAATTCAATACGGCTTTACCGCTCTATCTCATAGTGTACTCTACCAAGCCAATACGTATTAGATTACGGAGAGTCAACGAATGTGAATTCCTGATAAAAAAAAATAAGTCTCACTCTGCTTCGCGCGGATTAATTATATTTAAGATCATATAAATAACACAGCAATGCCACGGATTGTCGTTAATATCCCTCTTGTACTTTGACTTAGGAGAAAGAATTGTGATATCATAAATAATGAACACGGGAGGTTACTAGCGACCGATGTTCCCCCTCTCATTGATCTCGTTGTCTCGGTATTTAGTGGCAGAAATGGCCGGCACAGTATATGGCTTAGCTGGCGCACTTTGTAGGTTTGCTTGACAGTGAGTCTGAGAGGTTTATATTTTATATGTAATCTGAGTGCTGTTAATTGACCTTTTCCAGCCGGTCTCATTAGTGCAGACACGGACTCTAGTTCTGAAAGTGTGGTGAATATTGGCGAACTCTCAAACACGACTACAGTTTTAAATTGGGGATTTTGTCTTCAGATTTTATAAATTTTACTTTAGGTGTATAACATTTGACATTATAATAACCTCGCATCCGATGAGCTACATGTATAATTGCCATAGAAAAATACATAATACATGTACATTTTGATATCTCGTCCGTAGATTTGCAAGTGGCATCATATCCCAGTCGTCGATCACGAAATATACTGCATTAAATTGTACATATCTCCCAAGTTCCAGTCATACAAGCTTATACGGATTTTATAGTCCCCTACCGGTTTGTAAAACCGGAGGGGACTATAGCTTTCCTCTGCGTCAGTCTCTATGTCATTCTGTCCCATTGGTTTTCCAGACTGTTTTTCTTTATGCTTGCGAGAATTCATTTGAAACTTGCAGGGTAGTTTCAGAGAGTCAAACTACAGATCAAGTTCGAATTTTATGTATCGTTTGGTGTGCAGGTGTGAAAGAAATAAATTTTTATATTCTTACGTTTTAATATTCGTCGGGATTGGGGTCTTGCTTTGATGGGAAGGCTGTAAAATTAGGGCATCTAAATTAATGCAATTCACAACACTCACCCGCTGAGTTTGTATTTCATTGCTTCATTGATGTAACATTTTAAACGCTTCATCATAACGGGAACACATCCATGTGCATATATGAACATTTCTTCTGTTGTCGGCGAATGAAGTCTGATCGGTTGGCACGTGGCGTTACTCGATTTACCGCATCCCTGCAATGTGTGTAAGACAGTGTTACAAAGAGGGTCTAGAAGTCCTTTACAAAGTAAGATAAAATGTAGCTATGAATGTTCTACTGGTGTGTTGTTTTGTGTTGCATATGAACAATTATTCCCTACACATGTTTGGCTTATTTGGCTTAAAACTTTTTTAAACGTTTAAACGCAAAATAGTTCTCTAACAAAGTTTAAAAATTAAAATTTGTAAGACTAAAATTACAAATAAGTTATTTGATTATTTTCTTTTTTAATATTTTACAAAGTAACAAACGCTCACAAGTAGTGTTTTTCCATTCTTTCAATGTTTTTACAAAAATTTTGTAAAACGGGAGGTGACAGAGATGTAAGGGAGAGAAAGGACCGACAACTCTGTGCAAGAAATGGACAGGCGCGATACTGCCGCGTAATACAGGTATTGCAGTTCTGCTGAAGATGTTAATTAATCCACCACCATGCAGGTCGGCACTACCAGACAACTTCATCAAAGACATCCTTCATCAAAACAAGCAATTGCCTTTGTATATTTTCATGTATCCGTGTGGATATTTTTTTTTTCAACATACAGGCCCAATGTACTTGGCTGATTAACATATATCGTTTCCATGTTACATTTTTAGCTCGCCGGGACGAATGTCCGGAGGGCTATTGTCATGACCCCGGTGTCGGCGTCACACTTTAAGGAAAAAACTTTAACCTGGTCTATATCTTTTGAACCAATGGGGACAGGGCTTTGCTATTTCACATATAGATGCCTCATGATGAGACCTTTGTTTTGATACCAAGACTTTTGACCTGATGACCTTGACATTTGACTTTCTTTTCAAAAACTAACTTTGACTATATCTTTCGAACCAAGGATGAGAAGGCTTGATATAGCACATTTAAATGCCTCATTAAGACTTTTGACCTAATGACTTTGGCGTTAGATTTTGACCTTCTTTTCAAACACTTTGATAAAAGCATTATCTTTCAAATGAAGAGGGATAGGGGCCTTGACATTTTCACATATTAGAGCTCTCTTATTGTTAACAAGATTTTGACCTTAATTACCTTTGATATGGACTTTAACATAATTTTCAAAAACTCAAACCTTGAGTTATCTTTTGATCAAAGAGGGATTGGGCTTTGATATTTCTAATACAGATACAAGTATCTTTTCAAGACATTTCATTCGCTACCAGAGCTATTGACCATGGACTTGAACTTTACCTAAAGGGGAATATATTAGATGGTCATGCTGCCCGGCGAGCTATGTTGTCTTCTGACAACTCTTGTTAGTATTAGAGTTAGTTTATCGTATTAAAGTTAGTTTATCGTATGTAGGGAATTTTTTTTTGGTGGGAAGGAGTTTATCTAGTATGTGTGTGTGGATTTGTTTTCGTTTTGTATTTTCTCGCCTTCAAAAATGTGAAATTTTGACAAAATCAAATTAGAATGTAAACATTAAAGAAAACTACTGCTAACACGCTTCATGAAGTGCGCAGGCGTGAAGCGTTGCAGTTCATACCCTCATGTGTTTCTTATATAATTTAACAAATTGTTTACTACACAAGATCTTACAGACTCAACATTTCTTCAGGAGATATAATTTATTTCCAATGATAGCATAGCAACTATTGGTATTAAAGTAGCATGATCTGTATCATGAGAATTTTATTACACTGATTTCTGAAATACATAAACGGTAAAAATGTGAACCACGAAATCTGCCTGGTCAAAATGTAAACAACAAGCGAGAAATAAGCCCCAGAAGACGACGTGTCTACCACGTGATAGTTCTATAAAACGTCATGCAGTCACGCGATCTCCTTATATGGAAGTAGACTGTAGAAATCATAATCACGCTCGAAATGTTTGTAGTAAATAGATTATATTCGACGTATTTCTGAACTGTAAATGCAAAAATATATGATTTGATATCACATGCATACTTATGATATGTTACTAAATACGTATACTATAATTGTTAACAAAGAGAAAAAGGCCATGTGTATACATAGCCAAACAATTATGAATAACTATATATACGCATGCCTACATCCCAAGCGTCTTTGTTATTTTTTTTATAGGATGGTAATATTATAAATAATCAGAAACAAGTGCTTTGTTCCTGAGTAATGTTGTAATTACGTATGAAAGCATAACTTTATTAGATGTATATATATATAGAAAAAAAATCTGAAAGATTTAATTTATCGTAAAGGTACAGATTATGTTCCTTTAAAAGTACTTGTTTTGTGTTTTACTGGTCTCGTTATCCTAATGGCTAGGGTGCTTGCACTGCAGCGAGAGGTCCCGGATTAGACTCGTTACCAGCCACGCTACAGCTGGTCAGGACGCATGCTCTGTGACTGGATCGGTTTGAACGTACATGTAGTTCGTACAACTTTTCAGAGTTATTCGCCTTATGAACTAATTACACACAATTTTGTCATTGAAAATTTGATAATACACAGTGAATACAGTAATACAATAGGATTTTTTTTTGATTTGATGAATATATGTCTGAACATATTAAGAAAAAAAGTTCAGTGCCATTGCCACCCTAAAATAGATGTGTATCAATAATAAGCAAATCATTTAAAATAAAAGGAGTGATATGCGTCTTCACTCATGCCACAGGAGTATAATGGAGAGTCAAAGATCGTAGTTCAAAACACAGGTGTATCTAAGTTTGGTATGTATTATATAAAGCAAACGAGGACCATATGAAAAATGTACAGGGGGATTGGTATTGTTGATATTAATAGAGCTAACACTTTTACGGAATTGTTTAATGGAAGTAGCCTGCCTTGCTTCTATACTATGAGAATTCCACCTTGATACAGCGTCTGGTACAAATGATTTTTTTAATAAACTTCAAGTTTGCATTTTGATAACGGCGATATATTGTGTCTTTCTGTTGAGCCATTATTATTTTATAAAATCTTGTACATGGTAAGTAATTTAACAGTTTTAAACCTGTTTCTAAATATATAGAATCATTTGTGGGATAGGGCTTGTATAGGCTATGCCTGTTGCCCAATCCATTTGATTTATTCAATAAAATATGTTTAAATCATCAATTATTTGTGGTGCACTTTACCTATAGCAGGGGACGTCCCTATAAGAGTAAAAAAATCACGCGGATATTGCGAAAATTTGGAGAATTCTACAAAATGCATCATCACCAACTTCAAAGTCATGTATGGAAATAGTTATAACGATATTCTGTCAGTGATTACAACTCACTCCGCGAAAGGAGAATAAAATGCAGAGATATTCCGAAATGAAATAATCATTATCATCTACATTAAAAGCAGACGATAGCGTGAACTAGCGAATGAAGATGTGCCTATTCCTTAACTTCAGTCCCCAAATAGATGTTTATTGGATTTCCTAATTTTATTTCATATAGCATCTTACAGCAAACACGAGCATTCTGCGAAACGAAGTGGCCCGAGCTTCATACGAAGTGGCCGACTTCATACGAAGTGGCCCGAGCGTCAATGCGCTTTTCAGACTTATTAACGAGATGTCCACCAAGCTGTGTGTACATGAACGCAATCTTGCGTATTTATTATCACTATTAAGTTATATGTTTTTTGTTTTGGTGTTAGTTTGTTCATGCAGTATACATGTATTCCCAATTTGGTGACATATTTTGTTTTTCATACGCATAAGTGGTTTATTTAATAAGAGATTTTCCCCAATTTTTTTTTTTTAACCAAGGATTAGTGCATGAGAAAGAATTTGAGAAAGAATTTATGAAGAATGCGTTGTAAATAGTTTATACAGGATTTCATGCGATTTTTACACAGATACGATCACGAAGTTCTCAATCAAATACACTGGCAAAATAATTTTATCACACCTAGTTATATTTACAGGAGATAAATTGGTGTTCTCGATTTAGACAGTTCTGGTTAATTACGAAGCTAAAGAAGTTATACAAACACATGATAATAGGCAGTGAATGAGTTTCTTTCTAATAAACTGAGTCCAATGGAAGTTCGATTTAAGCAGAGTTCTTTGCATGTATAATATCCTATGTAAAAGTGGTCCATTATCTGTACAAGTACTTGTACAGAATGTTTATATCTAATTGCAATTGAAGACTTATGCGGGGCCAGCGCAAAAACATTGCCGACTTATTCTAGGTTGTGTGTTGCATCTGGTTGTCATTTTGAATATGCTTGGTTTGATGACTTTAATTAGATTTGACGTAGAATACTTCCGCATTTTATGGGTTCCTTCTGACTATCAACAAGCGATTATTGGTTGTTAGATATCCGGAATCGTGGTTTCAGGGCTTGTGAGGAGGGCTGTGTCGTAGCATGCGCTTGTTGTGAGGTTTTTTTTTTGTAAAGCCTCATCACTCAGTTTGCATATGCCTGAAGAATTTCACGCCTAAGCTAAAATGATCACCGCCATCGGTAATGATCATTTCTCCGATAGCCAAATAATTTTCCAGATGGGAAAAGCAATTTTTTGGTTTTCAGATCAATATTTCAAAGGTTTTGTCCCCCTTTACAGACTGCTCCTACAAGTCCCGTATTACGGCTTGTTTACAACATCTTCTGACAAGGTTCCTTTTATTGTTTTGGGTTACATGTACATGGTGGCCAAAGTTAAGGGTAATTTGTGTGGATTTCCACTATACTTATTAGGGGGTTCACAGCATCCTGTGTAATAACAAACGCTGAAGAGATCTCCGAGTTGGGTAATTGTGGCAGGGTGCGTGCAGAACTGTCGTGCACGCAGTGAGTATAGGTGTCTTGTAGACTAGACATGCTAGGGTATTAGAACTTTGACATTGGATTCCTGTTGGTCGATAGGTAAACTAATATTCAATCGAAAAATGAATCTTTAGATATTGGCACGTAAATGATTATCGCCGTATATGTTTGTAGGCGTGTTATTTAGCAATGCGTCTTTGTATATATATATTGCCACATTATGATAAACATTTCATCATGAACGCGCTGCAGTTGTAAACATTGCGCGCATGAATATAGGACTACCCAATAGATTTATTTTGTCAATATTTGATTAACGTTTAGGACCGTCCCTCGGGGGAACTCCGACAAATATGAAAGTAGACGTTAAGGTTTTTAGTTGCAATGATTTTACCCGGTATGAAGCATTACAGTTATGCCTCTAGATATTTTGAAAATTAAAAAAAGCACCCATGTTTTTGAATAATCATGTACATGTATTAATTAACATGTTTTAAAAGGCATGTTTAAAACCCAGATATTTATCAATAAATGACATTCATTTTTAAAAAGATGCGTCGTATTATTTGTTGGTATTTAACTTACACAGTGTTGCGATTGTAACAGAACAAAAATTGTTCGGAGCTCCTTGTTTTATTTGTAGCGTAGTGGAACTCGCTTTGATTGTAATACATATTCCACTGAAATGCTCTACATCTGTATTACACAGTGCTGTTGTCTGTTGTCATTGTTACGCACTGTTTCTTGCAATGTCCACTAAAGGAAATGAGTCGAAAAGCTGAAACCTTAGTATTTTAAATTGATTGTAGAAATTATAATACAGAAACTGAAGGTTATATCTTTATGACCACGTGATCGCAGACACACCTACATTGTAGAGCTCCAAATCTCTTTTGTCTTTATTTTTTCATTACTATTCATGTGTTAAATAAAAATGATAAAAAAAATATAAAAGAACTACTTCAGAAATTTGCATGTATTTTGATATTGTAATCGGTGAATTGATAGGAATATAAACTGTCAAATGCTTAAAATAACTTTTAGCGAATGTTGAGATTATGTAAATTTAGTGCTGTGAAGAACTAGTATTTTACATCGTATTTTGAGGAAAAGAATGCTTAGTGTGTACTTTTAGTATTTGTTAGAAATTTAAGTAACAACGAGGGAAAAAAAAGACTCTATTTGCCTTTCTACATTTAGCTGAAATTATTTTTCATGATTTGGACAAGTGATGTCTTCGAAATACATTTTAGGAGGGTAAAATTGATTGCGAAGTATTTTCGTTAAAATATAACATAATGACAGACACACCGTCGTCGTCCGTTGAGGTGTGTGTGAGTGATGATATTTTAAAAATGAGATTGTTGAGCTGTATCACAGTGTGAATTCACATCATAGGAGAGTGTTACCTACCATACTGTGCACACTTGTACGTTATGTTTAACTTCCGGAGCCTCACTTACGTACGATTCTGACAGTTCACATGAAGCTAACATTGTTTTAATTTGTAAAGTTTCTCTCTCTCTCTCAAATTAATGGTGATGGTTTCATTACAAGTGGGTTAAAAATGAGAAACAATTATGAACTTGAGTCTTTGTTGAAGTGAAAATATTGTAAATGTTATTGGATATTTAATGTTACATTGTTGGGAAAACGAGTTGCGCCTTTTGATAGATTGATTGGCATCGTAGTCTCTGTCCCGGCAATCATTGGTTTAGCACTAGGGTGAAGAATTCAGCCTCGGCGGACAGATACACATACAAGTATCTATTGTATTAATTGGCCTGATTATTGTTTTCACAGATTCGGAGCACGTGGTGGTGATGGACATAGACATAATTCATGGTAAGTAGTACTGATCTAATACATTACAAACATCTGTATAGAGCTCGTATCCATTTATATGCAAAATTAATTACTTTTTTTTTATTATGTACATGATTGTCATCATACACATGTATTAGTCTCTAAACCTTGTCAAGATATCAGTTGTTAACAAATTTATATCATACATAATGATATCTTATAATCATTCATGTATAAATCAGCGATGCTTTGCCGAGCGAATACACAATTTCAGAAAATTAGGGAAAAAAAATAAGATTTACGATATTTAATCATAAATGTTATATTTACCTCACGCTAATGCACTTTTAAGATTTCCCCCTACTTGTACCACAAATTTAGCTTCACGTAAAGTTTGTAAAAATAGCTAAGGTAAAATTTTTGCATATTAATGTAATAATAATAATTTACTACAGCGCACTGTCGTGCTGGTGTTCGTCAGGAATCAGCCTTATTTGTATTAAAATGTAGACATAAATAGTCATCACGATCCGAGTATCACCTGGGTGGTGGCTACCTGATGGTGTTCATATCGTGTCGTGAATGATTGAAAGCGAACAGCGATCCATTGTATCTAATACTCCTATTGAAGAATGCAACTAATTGAGTATAACCAATCGGTTTTGTAATTTTGGAGAGAGAGAGAGAGAGAGAGAGAAAGAGAGAGAGAGAGAGAGAGAGAGAGAGAGAGAGAGAGAGAGAGAGAGAGAGAGAGAGAGAGATTATGAACGTGTTAAATACATTGAGCGTATTTGTCAAGACCATGGACTTCACAGGCGTGAAACAGTCGACTACAGGATTCAAAACTATCTAAGTTTAAAATCATAATTGAAGACACTCAAACTGTCTGGATAATTTTCCATATGTAAATTCTGTTTGGTACTCAGACTGTCCAGTGTGTTTAGTAAGTTTTACACCAGAGCAATAAACAGCGTGCTTTGTGTAAAGTCCCACTATAAGGCAATAAAACTGTCTGGATAGTTTTTCATTGTGAAAAGTCATGGTGTAAGACACTCAATGTCAAATGTCTGGATAATTTTTATTGTGAAAAGTCATGGTGTAAGACACTCAAATGTCTGGATAATTTTTATTGTGAAAAGTCATGGTGTAAGACACTCAACAATGTTGGATAATTTTTTGTGTAAAAGTCATGGTGTGAAACACCGTTTACCTGATCAAGACTATGGGCTCACGGCGGGTGTGACCGGTCGACAGGGAATGCTTACTCCTCCTAGGCACCTGATCCCACCTCTGGTGTGTCCAGGGGTCCGTGTTTGTCCAACTCATGTTTCTGTATTCTAATTGGGACTTGCGAGATTGATCACTGTTCGTTGTCTTTGCCTTTACACTCAAATATCTGGATAATTTTTGAGTCGGCTCGCGTAGCGAGCGTACTCCTTGTCGTCAGGCGATTTTCGCGGATCTCCCTCTTCACCGCTACTACTTGTCTACGCAACAGAATATAGTTGTGCGAGTGCTGTGGTGGAGTGTTATGTAAATTCGTTTTCTGAATAACGTGATGAAATGAAAAATATTTTGAATATAAGACACATATTCATATTGATTGTAAAACAGCACAATCATTGGATATCAGCCCGTAGTTCATACGGCGTATGAAACACATTCGTGATGAAAGGAATATTACAAGACGTTCCCGCAGTTTCTATTTTGTATTCTCAAACCATTTCCAATGTAGGTCACCATAATGACAATCTGGTGACTAATTGAAGGCACACGATTGCTTAAAATATTTGGTCTATACCAAGACATAAGTTGAAAACCTGGTCAAAGTTTTAATTTCATTAATATCGCATTAGCTGATTTTTGTTTAACAAACTTCGGAAGTCAGTGGATGTAGGCAAATCATGCCCAAGTCAATTCAATACCCAGTCAAAATTGTTACATGTTACATATTGCAAGTCCTATTAGAAGACATTTTGAATAGTGTGAAATCACTACATAAAATTGTCAATGGTGGATGGAAATGAGAAATATTACAAAAATGTAAAAAAAAAAATGTTTTTGATATAAGGAACAATTCTTGTTCCAGAAACAAACGGGCCAAAAATCACAATACTTATGCAAAAAGTTGAGGTTTCACAACTGGGGGTTTTAACCTTAGAGATGGTCTAATATCTTGAAAAACTATTCAGATCCACACCCTTCAACAAATATATTTTTTAGATGATTGTGTTTGAGACAAGTTTATTGAATATATGTGGAGGGCCTTTAAGGTCATGACCCCCCTTTCTGTTTTTCTTTATTTTTTGAAAATTGTCCGTATATTGGAATTGAGATTCCACCCTCAAACCATATATTTCCCTTGTTCTTTGTGTTGAGACTAGTTCATTGGCACTTGGTGAGCCCCTGGGGTCATGGTGATTTCTCCCTTTTAGAAATGGTAAAATATTTTTTTTAAACCTATTGAGATCCCACCCTCAAACCATATATTTTTTGTTCCTAGTTTATTGACACATGCGGGGGCTCTGGTCCTGACTGACCCCGCCTTTCGACATATTTTATTTTCTTGTGTATTGTATCCAGACAATTTAAGAGAAACGATAAAAGAACCCAGGGATATACAATACATGACGACATATCCGATCAAAATTATGTGGTTGTTTGTCTTATGTTATTTATTGAATGAATGTTCATTTATGTGTATTAGAAGTATGACAATGCAGAGGTTAGCTTTAGTCCTACATTTGAATAGTGGGCATATTGAAATAGCCACAACTTCTGCTCTTCTATGGGTGAATGATTGTGCCCATGAGTATCTTGTTACTATCGTGTGCGAGTCGACTCTCAGGCCCTTGAGGCCTTTGATTTATTGTATAATGTCATGATGAAAGACACGATAATATTTCGTTGCATAGAGTCGTGGAGTAAGACACTCAACTTGTCTAAACAATTTTCCGCCGTGTAAAGCCACGCTGTACGTATGCCTGGCGATAGATCTTGTTACAGCTAATTAGCGCAAGATGACTTAATTTGGTCTCCGTTAGAATCCGTGACTGCCTCATTATCTTGCACACGGGAGTTGTAAGGGAGTAAAATATTTAATTTAATATAATGTCGGGGTGAGTTATATCTAATAATGTTGCTATGAGAACCATCACACCTAGGTTCTCATACTTTTGCAGAGTTTTATGAACTCCGAGGTGCACTTTATGAACCATAGGGGCGGATACAGGATTTGTTTTAAAGGAGGGGGGGGGGGGTGAGGGTGAGAATGTTTATCATTGCGAGAGAAAAGGGGTTATGGACCGAGGCGTCAAAGGTCCTGAGCAGCGTGTTCAGGGCAAAATCAAATGGTTAAATCCCTGGTTTGATATTTGTTTAGGACTTGGAGTGCACAAGACTAAGGCGAGGGGTCTGGGGGCCACTTTAGGCCTTCAATGGGTCCATGACTGACCCTGGTATGGTGTCCACCCCCCCCCCCCGGAAACTGAGAGGCTTTAGCATTTTCATTGGGTGTGGGGACCGCTTTCGGCCCCCAGCGGGTCCCAGTGCAACCCCCGTCTCCTCCACTGGTTACGTCCTCGTAGGCCTCATTTCAGGTGTATTCACCATTTAGTATAGAATGCATCAATTAAATAAATATAGCCTTGTTTAGTGAGTAAGATGGCGTAATGGTAGCACCAGTCATGGCTTATCTTGAGGACATATCGGGTTCGTAGTCCTTAAGAATGAAAGTTTATTTCATTTTGAATTTGTAGATAGCAAAACAATAGTAGTCATTTTGTGGTGAAAAATACCAAAGAGAAATGTATTTTTCAATGTATCGATTCCAATAAAGTGAGAGAAAAAATACCCTGTGAATAGCACCGTCTTCTGCATATCTGGTTGAAGGTGTTGAGTCTGATTCTACAATTAGCTGCCTCTTCCCCCTAAATTCCATCTGTTTCGCTAGAATTCTATCACTAATAATCTTTTCTTACACAACATGGGTTAGTTTTACGGTTCAGTAAATCACAAATTACTGCTGCATGGCATGTAATGAGTTTGACAAATCTTCCATCCTTCTTACATCTCATTTACATAATTCAGGAGGAGGAAAACGTTTTCTCAACATACTTTATCAGTTTCTATTCAATCTTTTGTTTTTGATTACAGTTACATGTACATTGCAATCACGGACACCAAAGCGATATAGTCATGTGACTATGTGATGTTGCAGACGTTTGTAGGAATGCGCAAGAAAAATGAATTTCGAATTTAACGTATATCTGTTTTGTCACCAATTTAAAACTTGTTATCCGATGATTAGAAACACATCATGTTTCACTTCGCTACAGATGACTTTTTCTAACAGAATTTGAAAGGATCAATTAGCTTATTTAGGTTTTATTTCTCGTACTTATTTCCACTGTGCTTTGATTTAGGAAGTTGATATTTGATTTGTAATCTGCTGATATGTGTTTACCGATACAGTTTTTTTTACACTGTACTGGTTTTTACGAGGTTAATGGGGTCAAACGTGGACTTAATGACAAGATCGTACAATAATTAGCCTTACAAACCAAGCCATTGTTACAAGCTGTGTCTACTGAAAATAAAGCATATTCCACGTGTAACATTTCTAATAAGAAATGAATCTTATATTTTTTCGGGTGATGCAGGTATCACCGAATTTTAGACGGTAAAACTCATCAATGCGCGAAGCGCATTGATGAAAAGTTTTACCGTCTAAAATCTCGGTGATAACCTGCATATCACCCGAAAAAATATAAGATTTATTTCTTATCATTTAATTTTATATTACAACAACAAAACAATGTCCATTAGACATTACTTTTTGTTCAGGTACGTGATCGAAAATCACCTCAATTCTTAAAAGGTGTTTTAACCAATGAGAATCGGCGTTAGGTGATCACGTGAAATAAAATTAAATGATATTCTTAATCACTTCTGGTTTTACTAAACACAGAAGGATAGATCGTACGCAATTTTGTTTTTGACGCGTCTAAGAGGGTATTTTAATATTCGTCTTATACTTTTAATCCATTCCGACAAGGTATCAAGTTCTTGTTTTTCATATTTAGCCAATCGTCTGGCATATCTGTCGACAGAATTCATAATCACGGAGGTGAAGCACTGTTGAAGTAAGATTGTCCACACAGAATATTACGCAAACAAAGAGACGTGTATGCAATGCTATGTGATACAACCAATATGTTTGTTAAATTGGTTTGTCTTCTATAGGCATGCATGCGATTATTTAAAGATTTTCTTTGAACTTATTCATAGACGCACGAGCCACTATATATCCTGCAGCTCGAGCATTGCTGCTTAATTAAATGACAGTAAACTATAGGGCTTCACCCCGCACTACAATATTCTTCACACATAGATATGGTTATAATGATGTTTCATCCCGGTCAGAATGATAATAACAATGGTATCAAATATCGGGTAAGCATCGAATCTCATTAAAGAAAACTGAATGTGTATTTCAACGCCACCATTTTTCTCGGGGCTTTAAGATGATTTGCTTATAACAGACCTAACTATATTTGTCCATCTTCCGTCCCTCTATTCTTCTGTCCTTCCGTCACGATTTGCACTTTTAGCTCAGTTTCAAAGAAATTATTCAAGATATTTGTATAAAATATTATCTGCTAATACATATTGGCGATATCATTATTTTTGCCTCAAGATTTGTTTGACTTTGACCTCATTTTCCATATTTATGAGCTTAAATTTTCCATATTTAAGAGTTAAGCTCAATTTCAAAGCAGGTCTTGACATTATTTTTATGAAATCTTTTACACTGATACATATCAGAGGTAGCTATTCAACTGTGGCATAATTTTGTGACCTTGATGTTCCCTGTGACCCTGATCTCACTATTCCTTATTTGGTATTCAAAGTAATTCATCTATGTGAGACATCTTTCATAAAAGGCTAGTTTTCACTTGAATTTAAACAAGAAATTAAAAAAAAAATCAACAACGATGTATGGTTCTATTTTAAATTTGGCTTGTTGCAATGAACTGATTCAGCTACTGGAAATCGGATTTATCCTTATTCAATCTTATTACTCCAACTACAAGATATACAACATCAGTCACAAATGAACACGAGTGTTCTTACATTGTACGTGTATTATCTTTATGCCATTATCAACTTTGGAACCCGTATAATCAAGGATCTTACAGCCTAGTACATTTCATAAGCATGATGAGTGGAATACGCAGGTTGTTTGTCAAGGTCAGTGGTCAAATATCAAGGTCACAGGATTAGTTGTAGGCAAAATACAGATCGAAATATTGGGGGTAGGACCGTCAAACTCTGTACAAATACTCCACAAAAGATTGATTGATTGATTATTTGTTTGTTTTTCGTCCCGTTGAGAATATCTCACTCATATTGAGACGTCACCATTGCTGGCGAAGAGCTGCAAATTTCCAGACATGACTAATCGATCAGATCAGTAATCTATCACTTAGTCTAATCGATATTAATCGAACACTTATCAATTGATTACATAAACTAATTGGTCACTAATCGATCACACTCCATTGATCGAATTTAATTATAGAATATATTCAGTGCATGAAAAGGCAAAGATAACGAACGGCGTTCAATCTCGTTAAGTCCCAGATAGAATACAAAAACAAGAGTTGGACAAACACGGACCCCTGGGCACACCAGATGCGAGAGGAGGAGTAAGTATCCCCTATCGACCGGTCACATCCGCTGTGAACCCATTGTCTTGATCAGGTAAACGGAGTAATCCGTAGTCAGCATCTGTGTATTAAAAACAGCTAACAATTGTTATGAAACACGCCAGGCAGCAATTGACCCAATGACGGGCTGTATGGGCAAACTAGATCATTATAACGACCATTTAATTTTCAAAATGCTGCCTTTAAACGTGACTGTTGAAAACTTGTTTGTAAGTAACCTGTCTCCATTCAAAAACTGCTCATACGCAGAACAAGCTCTTGCGTATCGAATGAGTAGATAGACATAAACTCCATATATATTTCGTATATCTATTCGTCAACATATTTTTGGTACTACTTAAGTGCTTTTCAGTATCTGTAGATTGAGGGATGTTTCTTGCAGACTTTCTTCATGCTTAGTGACCTTATGAACAAGGAAATTATGGTTTTAAGCGAGTATATTAGCCCTTTGGTGAGACTTTTCATGATGCTATGTTATCCAGTGTTGATTTGACTGCTGCAGAAACTTTATTTTTTCCATTTCATACGTCTGTGTTTGATTTTCTTGACAAGGAACTTTGTTTAGCCCACAAAATGATGTGGTAGCTTAACTCTATACTGGTAGACTGGCAAATAAGGTTCCACATTGTTGCACATTGACTTTAAAGAACAATAAAATGTTTTTTCTTCTTCTGATTTTGTCAGATGATGAAGGTAGCCAGCATTACAGCAAAAATTTAAGAACAGTGAAAGTCATTGATACCTTCGTCACCTGATAAACCAATATAGAAAGCATTCCATTGTTTATATTCATATCTTAATGTATTTTTTCAAAATGAATAACTAACTGCAGAATCATATCGTTGACCATTTCGTTACTTTAAACGGAACAGCTAATGCACCCTCTGACTTTGACGACAATCTCTAAATGGTCTTGATTACGCAGACAAGTGGTACTAAAAACCACATTAATTGTATGATGAAAGCAATGTCAATTTCAAAAGAATGAATAGATAAAGGATTCAATGAATGATATGTACCTAATATATTGTATGGATTTTCCGGAGGATATCTTGTCAAATGCGCTTTGATTCACCTCCCGGTTCTGTGCTCTGTGATCAGTGGCTGCTATCCTTGTTTAACGCGCTTCGATTCACCTCCCCCTTTTGTACTCTGTTACTTGTTTTTGTATCTTGTGAACAACTGTTAGGATCATTGTAAATACATGTATGACGAAAGACTTTATATCAGTTGGAGGAATTGTAATCGGAAATAGTTTTCTATATGTAGTGTTAATCTAAGTGCTCTGTATTTGATGTAATGAGTGGTTTCACTATAGTATGAGCGAAATGATGCTTTTTACTTGCCTTTATTACACTGTATATATATATATATATATATAATTATATATATATATATATATACCTTGGCTGATTTTCGCTATACAAATAAACAAATATTGCTTATTTCCTGAAAATCGTTGTAAAAGGAATTATTCTCTGCAAAAGGTGAGACACTTTGATGAACTGATAATGTTCACACCTGGCCGGAAGACCTAGCAATTTCATTTTATGTTAGACAACAAGCAGCGATCAACCTCATGACTGCCACAAAGAATACAACATTACGATTGGGACAAACACGGACCCCTTGACATATCAGAGGTGGGATCTGGTGCATTGGAGGAGTAAGCATCCCCTGTCGACCGTTAACACCCACCGTGAGCCCTATATCTCCGTTAACGGAGTAATCCGCAGTCAAAATCAGGATATACATGTAAAACTATATGGTCTTGACTCGGTATGAAACACATCAGATCGTATTTTATTTTATTTCATTTTACATGTTGTAATGGGTGTGATTGTATGTTGTTTACATCCCTAAGACTATTTCACTCATATGGAGATGTCACCATTGCAGGTGAAGGGCTGCAAATATAAACTTGTGCTCAGCTCTTATGACCTTTGAGCAGGGAGAGATCTTTATCGTGCCACACCTGCTGTGACATGGTACATTGGTTTTTGCGGCCTCATCCGAAGGGTAGCCCCATTTACTAGGCATTTAGTCGCCTCTTGCGACAAGCAAGCCTAGGGTTACTGAGGGCCTAATCTAACCATTCACAGGAGCCTATAGTCAGTTGCTATGGTTTGCTATACAAAGATTGAAAAAAGCATTTAAAAAAGCTCAACTTTACAATATTTTGTTGTATAATTTTACTTCTTCTTAGAAAAACAAACTTAATATGCAAAGACAAGAAAAGAAAATTTAAACCAAGCACAGAACAACCCCTAAAATCAAAACCAGGGGAATTTTGTGTGAATTGTAAATGATAAACGCTGCAAAAATACAAATTGATACTACAAGGCGAGATGAGTGACAATTATTTTGTTTAGAATGCATATCAAGGAGATATATTTCAAAAATTATTTATTGTATAACACCAAGGCAACCAAACAGCGCCAGATGCCACAGGAATGTCTTATCAAAGTCCACTCTTGGCACCATCAGCTTTGCGACATGTGACTAGGGTTCAATTTCCTACATCACATGTACAAAGCCCAAATAGAGAGACTTTATAGATAGCGTCCGAGAGATACTTGGCTTGCTGGAAAACTCGTACGTTTACATAGATCGTGTTATAAGCATCTTTCTATTACATCGCCCCTTGCAATTATTTCATTATTGCTGTTATTGACCAGCAGTTTAGAGCCTTCGGATGACCAATCTTCACTTGATAAGAAATAGCTTAAGGATCGATGAAATCAACAAGAAAGTAATACAGCTCTGATCCGGAATAAAATTACTCAGGTTTTTGTTTTATAGATAAATTACAATGTACCTTTCCAAAGACCTTAAATGGTACTTGCATGACAAGGTCATTTGCAATATATTTGTTTTGTAACCACAATTCGACTTTAGACATACATACGAACAAAGTTAGTCCATCGTCATGTTCAGTTCATCGTTTAGTGCAATGAGTAAAAATGGATATGCACGAGCGCACTCTAGTGAGTTTTCGATGGGGGAAGCTGGCATTACTATGGTATTGAGTAAATTTAAATTTAATTGGCGATCGCCACTTAATTCATATACAGTTATTCAACATTCTCTCTCTCTCTCTCTCTCTCTCTCTCCCTCTCTCTCTCTCTCTCTCTCTCTCTCTCTCTCTCTCTCTCTCTCTCTCTCTCTCTCTCTCTCTCTCTCTCTCTCTCCAATGGAGTACAACTGTCGCAATCCCCTCTCCATTGATATTAACTGATTAGCATTACGCATGTGTTTTATAGAAGTGCAAGTACCATAAGTGCCAAGCATAGGCCTAACTTTGCAGCTATTCACTGGCAATGGTGACCTCTCCACACGAGTAAAAAATTTTCTCGAGGGACGTTAAACAATATACAACCAACCTGGGAGGGATACATGTATCTATGACCCCCCCCCCCCCCCACCGCCCTCCGGAATTATCGTTTGTGTTATGGACTTCTTTTTGAAGTGGTCAGTATAACGTAGCCTATTTGGGGGGAGTATGTTATCTGTCTCTTAAAGACAAAAGGTCTTGTTTATGACAATGTGTTATGTGAGGGACACACTCGTCTTTTAGGGGATTGTGTGGTTTCCCTTTGGCCCTTTGGGCCAACGTCTCACGATATGTCTATATCAAAATTTCAATCATTGCATCTCTCTCTCTCTCTCTCTCTCTCTCTCTCTCTCTCTCTCTCTCATTTGCTTGCAGGACATTAAAATGTCGTGTAATTCCGGACACGGAATTGAATCCTTGAAAATTAATTAAGACGAAGCAAGATCAGACGATCAGAAGTATTTGGTTTCAGTGATAACGAGGCTGATGGTCAGTGAACTCTGTCGTCCACATCATTTGTTACACCAGAATCTTATCCAGAACTTAAAATTCTGTTGTATTAACGAAGTTTTATCCAGATCTTTTTGTATTAATAAAATCTTATTCCTATCTTTTGTATAAACAGAATTTTATCTTTGTCTTTTGTGTGAACAGAGTTTTATCCATATCCTTTGCATCAACAGAAATTAATCCATTTTATTTGTATTAACAGAATTTTAATTATGGTTCAAATGAAGGCCAATTATACACGCGCCCGTACATGCGCGCACAATGCATTGTGGGTACACTGTTAATAGAGTACAGAATGGTGTGTGCTATCTTTCGGAAATCATGAATGATATTGAATCCAAAAACCACTGTATTGTGCTTGAAACATTTATCTTTTATCTTGTTTTCGTCGGGAGAAATTTAAAATCAGGGGATTTCATACGACAGATGATAATGATAGTGGTATGATCTTGTCACATTCGCACTCCTAAAAGGAGATTTTGATCTTCTTTTTTATTCCGAAAGATACATGTACATGTAAATGGTGATATTATTATCACATGTCATTTGCAAATAGAAATTATTGTGTTAGAAAAGCATTTTAGAATTTTTACCGGTTCTGTAAAAATTCATTAAGAAGAAAATATTGTCTATACTCAATTTTTCTGACGAGTTGGTCAAACATATTGTACACCAATTGTGAAAATTTTCACGGAATTTTTTTCTCACCCTTAGCTCTTTTTTCTCATCAATTTGATAAAGCAGTTCGAATTCCTGTGGGAATTTTTCACCATTTGTGACAAATTTTCCGACAATTTTTCCCCCCGGTTAAACGACACTCAAGGCAGCAGTAAAAGCTATTTTTTTGCATGATTTCGTCGATTTGGTCAGTTTTGGAAAGTGGTAAATGTCGCGAGAGACGCGATGTTGTATGGACACAGTCTCGTCACCAAACATCGATTCAGGGCTCTCTCTATCTCTCTCTCTTATATTTTCTTATACATAGTGTGTTTTTCACTGACTGCGGACTGGCCTGAAGCAGATGTTGTAAAGCCTTCCGTGAATGGGAAAAAAGCAGTAATAGGTAGGATAACGAGCTTTTTTACATTGCAATTAGTGCTTTCTTATGGGAGAGATCAAAGAATAGGGTGGAAGAAGTTATGATTGTGGTACATTTCTTTTTGTGTTCCAATTGTATGTCTTAACCATATTAACATCCTTAAAACCTTGAAAAATTTCCGTTTTCCATATTTTATTACCAAAAAAAAAAAAAAAAAAAAAAAAAAAATTATGCAAATTTCCTGTGATTTTTTTTTTCACGTTCAGATCTCTGCTTGCCAGACTGGATCTCCGTCGCAAAGATCTTATAGATTTCAAGGAAAGAAAAAAAAAATAGAGATATGATACATTGTATGAAAGTAGATATTTTTCCCGCTGAAGCGTGAAGAACAATATATAGCAGTTCGATAGTTACCAATATAAACCCTGTTTCAGTATAAAACAATGTAGTACTGATATTACGAGACATGATTATGGGACTGATATTTTTTGTACCAGCAATTCTCTATATGTATTACATGTGATACTTTAATTGTTAGTCTATGGTACATGTATATGCACAACGATTTCCTTCTGTAGTGCTATTTTGATTACATGTATGTTCATGCTTCATGCACCGGCAGACTGTTAAACTCGGTCAAGGTATTAAATCATTCAACAGATTGTGGAAATGATAAAATATATAAAGCACATGTAGCAAGGCGCTGAATCCTGAATCGCGTTGTGAATACTAACGGTACAAATTCTCAGTGAAAAATTAAGTGATATTAAAGAAATTTTAATTACATATACATTTACTTGATTTTGTCTATTTCTTTTTAAATGTTGCGCAGAGCTTATATATGTGGTGTAGCATTGGTTTATTATTTTTTTCTCTCGTGAGTAGATGTATATCTTTCTCTTACAATTCTTCATAAAATGTGCAAAATATGCCTGTTTTATAAAATGTAGTTTTATAGGAAAATTTCTACCGATTCTGGACCAGTGGACTAGAGTTTTGTGAGACAGATGTAATGTGTGGGTTCTTGCGTATGTAAGAGTTTCGATTCAAAACCATGCTGAAAATTGTAAGGTTTCTAATTGAACTTTACTGCAAATGGCATAGGAAATCAGTAGAGACTGTATCTCATCTATTCAGACATCCGTGCCAAGTTTGCTTGCTTTTTTTTTTTTTTTTGAAAATGCAATACTAGTATATGCATGTATGCTTGAGCGATTAATACACGTCTTAATCAATTCACTAAAGAGAGTAATTTCTAACGATATGGACATTTATCTTTACCTGAAATGTCATTATTTGTTATGTTTAAAGAAATAATTATGATTTAATACTTTTTAAGTAACTTGTACATGTATATTTCAGATAAAAGTGGGAAATGATAAAGTTACAAGTAAAATGTTTTAAACTTTCTGTAACTTCCTGTATTCAAACTCAAAACTTCAAATCGATATTTGTAATATATTTGTTATGATTACAATGAAAAATGATATGCTGTTATGATTATAATGATGATGTTTTAAGTAGTATGCAATCTTGCTGTTATAATTATTTGACACAGACATAACGATTTAAGCTTCGTCCATCGTCAACTTTCCATATTCATGTAGCAATATTCCACCATCACCTGCATATGGTGTGTATGTCTCTCAACTTATTTGATACGCAAGAGCTTGTTCTGCGTGTGATCAGATTTTTAGTTGAGGCAGGCTACTTACAAACAAGTTGTTATTGCAAGGGTTTCAACAGTCACGTTTAAAGGCAGCATGTAGCGATTTAGTTTGTCATTGCTGTCTGATGTGTTTCATAGCAATTGTTAAGCCATTTTTCATACACTGATTTGACTACGGATTACTCCATTTACCTGATTAAGACAATGGTCTCGCGGCGAGTGTGACGGTCAACAGGGGATGCTTACTCCTAGGCACGTCATCCCACCTCTGGTGTGTCCATGGGTCCGTTTTTGTCCAACTTTTGTTTTGTACTCTATTTGGGACTTACGAGATTGATCTTGTAGACGGTGAGTCAGTATTAGAAGGTGCCAAAGTGTAGATCTTATAGCAACAAGCACGGGAGTTTCTTGTTCGTACTGTCAATTCATAAAAGCCTTTTGACCAACTTGTGAGCATTTTTATTATGTGAACTCTTCTCTCTCTCTCTCTCTCTCTTCTCTCTCTCTCTCATCTCTCTCTCTCTCTCTCCTCTCTCTCTCTCTCTCTCTCTCTCTAACCCCATTCCATAATATATCGGTCTATGGTCAATATAAGATTCCATATGTCTGATGTTTAGGGAGAGTTCTAAAATATCAACGCCCATTCCATTAGCCATCTCACTCCACGTCAATATCAGATCTCAGACTAATCCCATACCATTTGTTATCTCATTCCACGGTCTAATATCAGATTCTCAGACTAAGTCCATACCATTTGTCCATCTATTCCACGGTCAATATCAGATCTCAGACTAATCCCATATCAACCCATTCCATATGTCATATCATCCCACCGTCAATACCCAAACTCTGGGAAAATTCCATATTGGACATCTGACTATGTTTCATACCATATATCATATCAGCCCACGGTCAGACATTAGAGTAAACATATGGGGCTGATATACATGTATATGGCTGCTATATTGAAGTGAGATATTATGATATGGACTTTGACCTTTTGATATTCTTTATTTCTTTGTTGATCCACTGTACAATGTACAAATGACTGTGGAAAAGAACTAACACTGAGTTCAATAGTTACGTACAGTAAACACCTGTAAAACAAATTGCTAATATAAAAAAGATTGTTTTCCGAACGATCTGAATAAAGATTGTTCTTTGGTGATGACGGTGACTTACTTGTACTGATTGTCATAGATAGTATTAATAGTGTCAGGCAATTCATCATCGCTATCCTCTCTCAAACCTCGGTACTTACCCTCCTCTCAGTACATATCTATAGTGTTCAGTTTCGCACTTAATGGTTCGTTTTATACATTGGCATAAATACAGAGAGTACTTATTTTTATTGTGTGCTGATAATATTGTTGCAAATCGCCGCGTTGTTTTTTGTTGTTGTTTTTTTTTTTTTTTGGTGATGCCTGACATTGCAGTGTAAAAGGGAACTGGAGTTTGTTTTTTTAATTGGTGATTGCAGCAAAAGGTAAATATACCCATCTTTGGTCTACCTAAGATTTGCATTCCATGCCGTTTTAGCTCACCTGAGCAAAACGCTTAAATATGACCATAGTATGTCTTATTTTCTGTCTTTCAAAATGCATGCATAATGGTCACATCGAGAAACAGAGGCTTGATATCTCGGCCAAACATGGCCCAAAGAATCTTTGCGTAAATTTTTCCTCTACGGATTAATGGTCACATATTACGAGATGATTATAAGATGTTGCGATCATTTAGAATTTGGCGGGAGCCCTATTGTGATCACCCTGTGCTTTCGTCCATGCTTGCCTTTGACAGTTTTGGGGACATTTTTGGTCCCTCCCCGAGCTTACAAATAACAAGTTTTAGTCTGGGCTTTCTGACCTCATATTAGGAAGAGCGTTAATGACCTAAACACAGAAAACAATGCTGAAAAGTTGTGCTGTGTTGTATTGTTTCTCGGTACAATGATGTCACAATGGTGTATGTAGTTTTCACATTCTGTGGCTTTATGTTGAAGATTTTATCATAAGAAAATAATGATAGGTTCTTTAGGTAAGCTTAATAGTCGTCGAGAAATATAATAACCCACACAACAACCCACAATCAGCATGACCCCATATTTATTCTGACATTTCATTCAAAGGCCTATGGTAGAAAAATCCTGTTTTGTAAACGTTTTGTAGAATGTAAAAAAAACCCAACAGTTTACAGTACGTCAAGCAGATAAGGACGCTTGTACGAATTAGTGACAGTTCAAGTCAGTTGTACAATTTTTACTCATTACATGTCTGCTTTGGGACGACCGAGAGCTGTTCACGCTGGAACTAAAGAGCACAGCCATTTTAAAATTCATGTGTAATCTCTGTTAATACCACAGAATCCACCTTAATATGGTCACGTTTTGGACAATGCGGAATATGAGGAGCAAATAGAGAAGCGTTAAAAGTGTCGCATAAGGGTATATATTATATGGAATATATGTGTTTGTCTGCGTGAACCACAAATGGGTGCGTTGAAGCCTGAAAAATCACAGACAATTTTTTAATGAACTGGCTAATGGACTTCCTTGATTTATTAATGAATACAGTAATTCATGCCCATATACAGAAAGTTGTGGTATCCTGATTTTGAATACTGTATTTGTATTGAACAATTGCATGTTTTTCTTCATTATGCTTGACTTTTTAAAAAAAATGTCTTGATATGTTCTGACTGAACTCTTGGAAAATTGAAGGCAAAATGTTCAGTGACACAATGCATGTTCATTTAAATAAAGTAGCATAATCTGTATTTTTACGTAAACTTAAATCTTTCAGATTTCTATATATACATCTAATAAAGTTATGCTTTCATACGTAATTACAACATTGAAAGTAAAAAGATACACAAGAACAAAGCACTTGTTTCTAATTATTTATAATATTAG
>CAJDSM010000183.1:8836-20975 GCA_903981925.1 Ostrea lurida
AATAGATTATATTACCAAATCAAATGTACAAATAATTCATTATGGACATATTCTAATACATGAAATACCAAATCTAATATACAAATACATTTAATTCATAAACAAAATGATCCATTTATCATCAGGGACTTGGAGTATTTCTAATTTATTGCCAGAGACCAGCATAATTTCCCCACAGACCAGCTGGGAGAGGACCTCCAGCAGCAAATAGACGAGTCCCGGAACTGTCGTAGCGATGCGTGTAAATAGCACTCGGGTATTCTGACTCCCAGAAAAAGTCGCGGTATGTTTCATCATGTCTCTGAAAAAAGACAATTCAGGTTGATATCTGTCACAATGATTTGCATGTAGTAAAAACCTTTATTAATTCAAAATATGAAAGGTAATATTTCTCTGATAGTGTATTGGAACATAAATGATAAGACGCATTTGTGAAACACTGAATTAAAGTGATGGCTCTGGATTACAACAAAGTGGAACTGTACGACATTGTACTTGAAACTACTGTAGCAATACTGAGAATGTAAAATAAATTTTCATTTTGTTCACCTTTTATCTTACCATTTGAAAATTCATCTAGTATTAGTATTTTCTAAAAGTAGGTCAAAGGTTAACGTAAAATGCCAAAGACAGATGGACAGATCAAAAACATAGAAAATGTGTATATTATAATGAGATTTTCATCTAAATTATGTAATTTTTGCCAAAACTGTGATATTTTAACAATATCTAAACAGAAAACAGTGAAACTTGATACGCACCAGCCATCCACTGCCCACAATCAAAGTACATGCATGTCCACAATCACTCTCCAGATAGCGCCCTGCCCTAATGTCAAAAAAGAGAATTGCCCCTACTCCTGTCCCGATAGTCAGGATGTCATCAGTAAAACTAAGGGAACGCACTCCTGCAAACACAAGAATATCAGTAAAACTGATGGATACTCCTCGAACTGCATCTAATCAATGAAATACTTATTTGAGGAATGATTTACATGATAATTATTGACTGATGAAATGAAGGGTTTTTAATATAAATAAGGTAAATGTTGAGTGACTTCAACCTTTACAAAATGACCTTGAGTGGCCTTTACCTGTTAGTCATTTGCCTATTCTGTATTTGTGTGACATATGATCAATACCTGTTCAAAAGCTGTTGAAGTAAGGGAATATTTTTCCTAATATGAGGTATATCCTGTAAATGACCTTAAACTTCCAAAAATGACCTTGAAAGATCTAAGAACAAAAGTTCAATAACTGTTGAAAAGCTGTTGAAATAAAGGTTTATTTTCATATACAAGTCGTATATTCTGAGTGACATTAATCTTTACAAAATGACCTTAAGTCACCTTTGACAGAAAGCAATTTGCTTGTTACTTATATTGTGTGATATATGTTGTTCAATAACTGTTGAAATTTTTCATTATATAAGACATAAGTTTTCGGTGACCTTGACCCTTTCAAAATGACCTTGAGTAACCTTTGCCTGAAACCTGTTTCTTATTTATGGGATATATTAATCAATACTTGTTCCAAAGTACTTTTTCCTTATAGATGATACTGTATATATACTTGCCTATAAGTTGGTTTGCCTATAAATCGGTTGTGGTTTTTGAGATCATTTTGAAGGATTTCGCCATTGACCCGCTTATAAGTCTGTACAACTTTTTGCCTGAATCGGTTGACAATTTCAAATCAAAGTTACACTGATTTTGACCACGTTTCAAAACTATTAAATTTTGAGAAAAGATGTCGGTTTTTAATTATCCTTTCTCGGAGACTCCGAGTCCACAAATCAATATGCCAATTCTCTTATTATCGAACTGTGTTCAATGATATATTTTTTTTTTGTTTCTAATCCAGGCTAATTTGTCTAGATGATGATCGTGATAATTGTCAGAGTTGTTTAAAAATTGGTACGTTTCGCCATTTAGAAAAATACTGATCTCCCTACGACTTGCATATAAGCCACAAATAGACTTTTGGACCAAAATTTTAAAACCAAAAAATCTGACTTCTTGGCAAGTATATACGGTATATGCTTTGAGTAACCTTGACCTTTGAAAATGACCTTGATCCAGAAGTACCCTGTCCCATGGAGTATTTGTGATCAATTACAATGAATCTTGAATGAAAGGAAATGATGTAAAAATAAAAAAATAAAAACTTTTGAAATAATGAACATTCTGAGTGACCCATGACCTTTCCAAAATGACACTGAAAGACCTTGGTTCAACAACATTTATATCAAGGAACATTTGTGATTCATTGTATCAATTTCTGATGAAAGGTTTGGGAAGATATCACCTTCAGACAGACGGACAGACACAATGGCGACTAAATGCTCCCCCAAATTTTTTTAGGTAGCATAAAAATCAACCTAATTACAAACTTATCTAAGGTCATACAGTACTCTTGCATGCATTTTGTGAGAAATATTATTTCCCATTAAACTTTGCCCTCATTTTATTTTGATTAAAAAAAAAAACCAAACAAACAAAAAAACACCATTGTTAAAAAGTGCAAACTCCAATCTTATCAATTGTATCATAAAATATGTTTATGAAAGAGAAAGATTTCCCCAGACTGAAATTTTCAGCGAATAACATACCACTGCCTCGGTGCTTTGACATGATTGACGTCTGTGTGCTTGGACAGCGTGGGTCCAGTATGTCAATGTGGGACTGTGATCCTACAGCATAACTACAGTACTTCTTAGACACTGCCATGCATACATTCTCACGTGCATGAATCAGACCCCTCTGAGTTTTCTGAAAAACAAACAAATTAAACGCATATTAAAACTTGCTGTTAGAGACAGGTGTCCGGGTAGTGTACTAGCGTTAATGCACTTCACTGCTGTGACCAAAGTTCGGTCGATCTCTAGGTTTAGCAGTGGTTTACAGTATCTAAGGAGGTGTGGTGGTAGCCGCTCAGACTCAGGTACTCTGGTTTCATCCCACAAATGACACCCCCCCCCCAACATCCACACACGTTAGTAAATTTTAATACAAATGTAGCTACAGGTGACTCATTGTGGCTCTAACTTTGATCTCTTGAAGTTCTTGATTACTTGAAGTTAAATCATTCTGATTTATTTTCTATGCTAATGTTGTGCAGTACCAATTTTGATGCACCAGATGCGCATTTCGACAAATTATGTCTCTTCATTGATGCTCATACCAAAATGTTGGAAATCCGAAACATGTAATTAAAGATGTGATGAGTTGAACAACGTAGTGCCAAAGACTGGAGCCAAATACATCTGAAGGACCATAACTATGCCCGAGGGAGATAATCCTATAATTGAATAAATTTACTCTTGATCTGATGGAAGTAAAATTTGGGTCCTGTAAAACATTATTCCATTGTTTTTAACTTTCAATCTCTCAAGTGGTAGTAGTGTATACACACCTTCACTAAAGCTTAGGTCAACGATTTCCACTTGGACCTTACTTGGATAACGGTAAATGCCTGAAGCTAGCTCAGCTACATTTTATCTAGGTGTTTATATAGGCAACACATCATCTGTGTTTCTTTGAAGGGTGGAGAGTTTATCGTTTAGTTGGTCAGTTTAACTCTCTACCTGCACATTTTTTTTGGGTACATATTATAAATTTGATGATTGATAAAATTTACGACTTGTTCGGACTTAACAATGAGACAGCAATTTTGAGAATATAATTTTGAGACATGTCAAGGAAACATTGTTATATATAAAATGGGTGTGTACAGTGACGGGAAACTGTGATTAATGTGTTCTGTGCAATTGCAAAACTTCATACCATAAAAGAAATTTATCTTGTAAATATGTACTTATCTTCACACAATAAAAGAACAAATAAATATATAACAGTACTATAAAAAACTTTTTATTTACATATACATGCAATATCAAGTTCTGTGTTGTTGAAATCAAGTCTTAAAAAAGACTGTATCAAAACAATGCCAGGATGTTGTAAGTGTGTATTCTGGTTACTATAAAATACGAACCATAATGGTCAAACATTTAATATCCAGATTTAACTCAAGCTTCAAATCTCTCAAATCTCATTACTCTAAGTTTTCTCAAGATCCCTTGAACTTTTGAGTTAAATCAAGAATGACCTATAGTATGTATTATCTTGAGTCACTGTTCATTGTTATTTGTATGTCTAACTTTAAAAAAAAAAATTTTCATTATGTGCATGCATATTGTTTTGATGACGGGGTCTTCATAATTACACCACCTTTCTTGGTGTCACAAAAATTATACTTACAGCATTAAAAGTTTCCACATCCCACAGATGAAAGTAGGCATTCAGCGATAAAACAGCCAGTTCCTATCAAATAAATGAAAATTTTCATAGGCATTTAGTGATAAAGTAGCCCTTAATACAGATAACATCGACATTAATTCTGATTCAATCAAAAAGTACATCTTTTAACTTCCAAATAACCATTCTATGTGTATTTGTTTTGTAAAACATCATGAACGTCACCAAAATAATATTAACACATGAAGTAAAATCTTGCCTTCCTTTCATCATGATACGCAAGTGCTCTAACTTTCTGAGCCTTCTCACAAGGCCTGGACACGACCGGTGTAGTGAAGGTGTAGTCTGGCACTCGTATACTTGTACTGGTGGAGGCCATATCTAAAGTCTGATCACAATTATTGTCTTCCATCTCTACCCTCCATAAGGCAAGCTTGCTGTCTCTAGAACCTGTCACAAATACCAGGTATTCATACAGAACATGTCATTTGCATAATGTTGTCTTTTTTCATTTTATATTATTTGGTGTGAAATTGTCTTTGATAAAATTGGGAATAATACAGACAATAAATATTGCAAGATAAACATGAAATGACTTGAATTATCTATAAACTTATACCTATTACTAAATATTCATCATCTATCATTGGGAATAACACAGACAAAATATTTTGCAAGATAAACGTGAAATGACTTGTCTATAAGCTGATACCTGTTACTAAATATTCATCATCTATCCACGTAATGTCAAAGATCCAATCATTGTGCCCATTCTGAGGAAGAAAAAAATAAAACATATAGCATATAAACAAATGTCTGAAAATTCTCTTTCTAGATTGCCTAAAACACACTACATCTTCTGAAAAGAAGTAGCAATTATTAAGCAATTCAGCATTCCCTCACTTATGTTTATTTTATTTTTTTTTTACCAAAACAAACAAGAATGGGGAAGCCTAACATAGAAGTGATATCAAGTCCCTTGTGTCGATCCTTATGGATGAAAGTGTCTTTTTTTTTAAATTGTCAACTTTCAATACCACTTGATGTCTTCATATAATCTTCATGGAAGAGATACTGACCTTGGCTATTGGTTTCGATTCCCTGGGGTTGATAAATCAATTTAAGAAATAATCATGAATTTCTCTAGTCTCTGATTGTCTAAAACAATCTTCTCTGTAGTGTACATGTACCTTAAAATGGGTTAACTTCAAAGTAATCTTTAGAGGTCAATTTACAGTTCGATGACCTCGCACTGAAACACACAATGTCCCAGCATTCAGTATATCAGATCAGATTTAACAGGTACTGTAATACTATCTATTCTAGTTACCACTTTCTATTGTATCAGCAACTATCGTAATAATCAAGTGCAAGGTATATAGAGAGAGACAATTAATATATAATATGCATATGATTAAAAAATAAATAAAATAACCCTTTTCCCTCTGAAGTCCAGATTGTCAATTTTAATAAATAACAATGTCTTCAACCCTTTGGACACATAATGAAATCACAATTTAAGGGGATGATAAATAGTACGTCACGTGATAAACACTATGACGTAATATTTGATTGTGACGTCACAATGCCACGCCAAGCGCAGGCTATTTTAAATGTAAAATCATATTTTCACAGGCATTATCTGCCTTCAAATTCTGATATATTAATAGAACCTACTATATCTTCCTTCATTAAATGAGGTTATTTATAGCTTATGAATAAATACTGTGATCGGGGCTCTTTTTATAAAATCGACAACTCTGGAATAATGAACTGTGCTCTGCATTCTGTTGAATATTCAATTTAAATAATTATTGTAATGAACATTTTTTTCCTTTAATATAAATTTTTTAAGATTTCCAATACCTGAACTTTATTCTATACACTGCCCATGAATAAAACCTGTATTTATATGGTATTGGTAAATCGAATTCAGAAACTGCATGGTGCATTCTTTCCACTTGCTCACCCCCCCCCCCTACAATTTTTCACTTGTAACATTTATTTTGGAGATTTTATCAATTTAGATAATAAATGAATACGATTGAACATCTTATAGCCAGTGTTTTATGATTTGTAATTGTTATATTGAAATTCCTGACTTACAAAGACTGTGTGGTTAGCGTTAACGAAATTTTATTCTGTACCACTGAAAACAAACATAATATTATTCAATAAATTAATCTAGCTTCAATAGTTCATATTTTCACGAAAAGGTGAGTGGCTGGTATCTTTTACACAAACACAATTTAAAAAAATTCAATGACGGGTTTTTAAGAAAATATGAATTATGTACTGAGAAAATGCTTTTGCAAAGAACATTTTTTGTTCATGTTTGGAGGGTTTCCTAATATTTAAAAAAATTGGCAAATGCCAAACATAATTATTTCAAAATATTTATACTGGGATATTTGAACAATCTTGTTTAAAATTCAATAAAAATTATTCAAATTTTTCAGCAGGCCTTTATATATCATTACATAGAAATTAACATTTTTAATAAGGGAGGTAATTCAGACCTGATTATCTCCCTTACTTGTCTAGCTTCCCATAACGAAACTTCCACATATTGTGAAGGACACTTCAATATAGATATATGAAGAAATGAGAAAAATTCAATGATAGATTATTTTTAGCTTGTCTATTAATATCCCCCTTAAATTGTTTCTGATTTTGAATAATTAAACAGTCACATTTTGGTGTGAAGAACACTTACCTCCCCGACCATAACCGGGTCAAAAGTTGGCGACTGGTACACAGCAAGGTCATTTGTGTTCTCTGCCCCTGTGGCACACAGGGTCTGGGAGGGGTTTAAGGCTATACTATGGATCCCACATGGGCAATCAGCTGGAATACTATTTCTACTACTCTTCAGGGAAGGTATAAGAAACTGTTTACCAGTCTTTGTGTCCATGATTATCAGCTGAAATGAAACAAGATGTGATATTCTACAGTCATACTTTGGACATTGCAAACTATGATCAAAGAATGGAAAATTGGAAACTGATACTATACCACTAGTAGTCCTCTACTAGAAAGTCACCCAGTGAACCTGATTAGGCCTTATAAAATAATATGTGTGTTTCTGGCTCCCCGACCTACTTGGAAAAAATACGCCCGACCTGAATCATTTTATTATCAAAATGAAAGACGCACCGAAAAAAATCCAGAATCATCACATGACTTTTTTAAAATTCAATTAAAATTTTTCAATAAAATAAAATGATTTACCTACCTACCTGGATTTAAAATCCCCTGGTAATAGGAAACACACGTATTATTTTATTTGGCCTTACATAATCATATACAATCCAACATACAAGCAAGTACACAACGATCATCTTACTTTATTACATTTGGTTCCCAAGGCAACTTGTCTGTCATCTAGCCAATGAGAAGTGAATATTTTATTCATTTTCCCCATTTCATATTCCCTTTCCATCAGTAATGGTGGAATATGCTGGGACACGAAAGGTGACAGTAACTTCTTTTGGTTTACAAACAGATGATTTCCCCCATACTGCCGGTTCTGGATGTGACGAAATACCTCTGCATCCAAAGACTTCACATCTTTTATTGATGTTGTACATGGTGACCTAAAACAGTGTCTGTGTTTGCCTGAAATTGAAATAATTTTTCTATTCATCATATTTATTCCATCACATTCTTTCAAAACATGAACAATGTTTAATAGTAAGCTTAAAAACACTACACCTCTTGGATTTAAAACAAGAAGCCCACAGGCCTTAACTGTCACCTGAGTATCATTACCCATATAAAACATCTCATGTTTCGCTTCTTTTTTTTTTTTTTTAATCAATATACTGAACCACAAAAAAACATTTACCTTTCATTTTTTGAAAATTCAAAAATACCCAACACATCAAGAACACTAATTTATTTATTTTAATTAAGGTAAATTACCTTACTACGATTACATTTAAATCTGTTATGATTGACTGTGTTTATGAACTGTTGGTCATTCTTTGGATTTTGCGCAGCTCGTGGGACATGTTTCGAGACAATTTTATAATGGTTATATGCATGTTGAATCCATGCTCCAATAAGGGTATTTTTAAAAAATGCAGAGTGTTTGTGCCATCACTTCCTGTTTGATACAGTATTGATGCCCTTACTAAGCCCTCAACAACAAAAATGTGTGAATGCTGGCCATCCGCCTCAAATTGTTGCAAATGCATTCAGCTGCAACATACACACTATCCAACATCAACGTGAATGCTACAATACAACAAACAGCACAAATGACCGTCTGCGAGGTGTTCGCCCCAGTAACAACACCAATTCAAGATCACTACATCTTACGACAGCATCCTCAGAACCGATTCCTAAGAGCAACTCATACTGCTCGTCAAATAATTGGCATTCACCAGCGACCAATCAGTGATGATACTGTCCGACATCAACTGAATTGCCGTGACCTGAGACGTCGCTGTCCATCCAGGGGTCCCATTTTCACACCACATCATTGTCATGAACGACTACAGTGGCCACACATGGTCGAAATTGTTGTCATCAGCAATGGCAGACAGTTTCATGTATCTTTTCAGATCAGGGCTGTCACTGCACTTTTTGGTACACAGGGTCTGGGTCCATTTAGATTGGGAAAATCATCGATCTTTTGGGTCAAAATGGGAAAACAAATTTTATGATACAATTATGATAAAAAAAATTTAAAAGTCTTATTTTTATTACACTGTCTTTTTGTGCTTTTTAATTCAATGACTTAGCAAAATCCAGATCAAATGTCAAGTAATGCATCTCCCTTACACAGTATCAAAACTGGGATTTATTTGTTTAAAATTGGGAAAATTTTGCTCATTTTCCAATTGGGAAGGGTCCTTTTATCGTACCCAAATCAGAGAGAGTGACAGCCCTGCAGGTAAAAGAACACAAACTTGGAGAAGACAGTAATTTTTGAAGCGCGAAGCGTAAGCTGCGTTTTATTGTCGTCAGTCAGAGTATTTCATTTCACATCCAGATTAACGCCACCAATAGGCAGAATCTAGAATCCCTATGTAGCACCAATCAACGGGGTACCAGTTTAGAATCCTTATATAAACCATACTACCCATAATGTTCTGCATTTTGCGTGCGGAACGACCTCTAACGGGAGGTTGCATATAAACAAGAATGGGCACACGGCCAACCTCAGAATATTTGTACCTCATACTAACGTAGGTTCCGGAATCAGCCGAGGTTAGCTGAATGCAAGAATGGGGTGACATTCTTAATGGCAGGGGCTGTTATTTGAAGACATAGTCCTTAAACAATAGATACTAGTAAACTATAAATATAAAGCTAATTCTAATTAATCATATAACTTATGTGTTAGAATAGATGAGAGAAATTCAATGAATTTGATTAGTTTGATTTGTGAAATATGAAACAATAACACAGGCAGTGATGAAATGTGTTAACAAGTGAACATTTTTAATTCCTTGATAACTGTCATTCCAATTCTTATCAAAATTGTCATAAGGCATCTTTTGGACAAGGGGCTCATAAATTGTAATTTTCAGGCCTCTTGCACCCCTGGGGCCTTAGAGGCCAATCTCCACATTAACGTTTGTCCAATTGTCTCTGTCCAGTTCATTTTGTGATCGGACAAGGTTAATCTCTAAATGCAATTGTCCGACTGGACAAGTAACTTTTTAAGCTTCTCCTCTGGCCTTCATGAGAACTAGTCAAAGTTAATAATGGACCTGACAAACATCAACATCTATTTTGATTAATAAATAAAGCTTTAAATTATTATATTTACTAAGTTCAATAATAAATCTTGAAAATAAAAGTTATCAATAAACCTAGTTTTTGTTCAGAGTCGGACAAGTAAAATATACATTCGGACAAGTAACATTTGGTGCAGCTTGTCCAATGTACAAGTGGAAATTTAAGTTAATGGTTGAGCCCTGCTTTCAGATTGGACATAGGACCCCCAGCTTGGCGATTTTTGCTGTCTTTCTTCTTTTTTTTTAAATCGTCCTAAGCAATGATAAAGTAGGGGGAAAAAACTAAATAAATAACCACACACACGTACATACGCGTTTTCTTATAAGGTGGATATATAAATAACCACACACCACAGGAATCTGAAGTTATTTCAATAATAGAGCTCAAATAGATTCCTGTGCACACATACGTACATGTGTTTTCTTATAATGTGGAACAGCTGCATGTGGTCGTGGAAGGAACCAGAGAAATTTGATGTGGATGAAAAGTAAAGGATATGTTAAAAAATATTTTGATATTAAAAACTTCAAATTCACTCTGCTTCGTCAGAGAATGCAGTTTTAGTAGACAGCAAAAATCGCCAAGCTGGGGGTCTATTGTCTCGTCTGGAGAGTTGTTGCTTGATATTAATATAGCCTCGGCCTACTTCCTTCTACACCAACGTATCCCTCTGTGTCTTAATCATGTTTGGCCTATACAATATTAACTTACTGTACATATTTCTTTTGTTTTAAAAACAAACTGCTTCTTCCTCAAGCGAAGTTCTTGTTTACATGATCATGTCAGACAGTTTCTCATCCGTTGAACCAGTTAAAATGTTTAGATAACAGTTTCGTATTACAAAAAACGTTTCTCGTTATGGGATTTTTGCGGTATTTTTAAAGTATGACACGGATAGGAAATAAATCTTACGAAGATCTTTAAGCATAAAATTTACGCTATCATATACAATTTATTTTTTTTCCCCAACTTTGATCATTTACGAAACTATTTGTGCTCTTCTCAGGATACCTGGTATTTCGGCGCCTTACACGTTGGGTCCTCAATTTTCCTCAGATCGAAATGTTAGCTACTTGTATAACCAGCTACTACTGACTGGCTATTCAGAAAGAAAATAAAAATGTTAGCTAATTTTAGCCAGCTACCTGAACCGAGAAAGTTAGTTACTAGACAAGGGCCAACAATTTAAAGAGGCATGAAAGAGATACAATAAAAGACAGTGGTAAATCAAAGTATTGAGAATACTGTTAGGCGAAAGCAAGCATGTTTGTTTGTCGACAATTTCAAAACATCATAGTGTTAAATAAATTGAAACATGAAATCTTGTTATGTTCCGTAGAAAGGAATTCTTTACCTACTTTGTATTTTTTTTTTTTTTTTTTTTTTTTTCATTTCATTTTATAAAAAAAAATATGATAATAATTAATAAACATGCGGGACGCAAGTATTACATAGGCGTGGGTAGTGTAATGAGTAAGGAACGACACAGTAAGCCTATGTCTTTCAAACACTGATGTGGACTCAGACTAATGGAATAGTCTGAGAATTGGTATAGCCCTTTGCTATATATAAGAAGCTGCAGAGGCTGTATCAATAACTTGTTAGTCTGACAGCTGAACAAGAAGCAGTGAAGAAAAAGAAAGGTAAATTAATAAAGAATTAAAAGTGAAATGGAAGTGAAAGGTTAGGGTTGAAATATAAGCCACTGCTAAAGTTAAACCAAGGAATTGTAGTGAGATACAAAGTTAAGTAATCCTGAATAAGGGTGAAACACCGAGTACTCACAGAACAATAGGAACTTAATTGGTATGGGAGCCAGAGTTACAGAACCTTGTAACATAGAACCCCGTCTTGTGTCCCCTTGTTCATAAAATATAAATAAAACCCGGGGATGTAAGACAATTACAACTATTACTCAATGATAATTACAAAAATTAGCACAAGTATAATTGAAGTTTATTATCATACAGTGAAACAATTAAAAGAGTACTTCGCGTTGTGTTTCCATTTTAAAGTGGCGAGCACACTCTTTGTAATTCGTTACAAGTTCATTAAGTTAAATAAATAATTAAAAGTCTGAACCAATCGAGGTCCGGAATCGTAACCAGTCCATGTGTCACTATGAAACGTAAG
>CAJDSM010000183.1:30131-40952 GCA_903981925.1 Ostrea lurida
ATTACACACTTTTTAAATGGGGAAGGTTTGGGAACATCTGTAACGGTCCTCGTTACAATTCAGTACTAGTTTACTTTCATCTTGGGTGAAATGATAATCTAGAAAGACAAAGTTGGCTTAAATTGAGATTTTCAAATTTATATTATTAGGGATTAAAGATGTAGGAAACTCTTTTTAAAAACTTATATTTTCTTATATCTTTTGTGTTAGACAAGTTTCGTTCATTGACACAACTTATGATCTCCCCCTGCTTCTGCACAACCAATCATCTTATATCAGCTTTCTGTAATATGTACCAACATGTATCATTGAAATCTTATAATGGTAGCGATAAATATCTTATGAAAAAAAGGTGAATTCCAATGCACGTGCCTTCTCACACACAGTGCATACGCGAACACGTAAGTATGATTTAGAATTTTTGTTGATTTCGTTCAAGGGGCATTTGTATCACATACCTATATAGTCTAAATTTCATAATGTTTGCATCATATATAAGAGGATTATGTTAATTTTAAAATCATCCAATCATAATTCAGCATATATGTATGCACGTGATGGTCAGTAATTTTAACCATTATACAATCTGTAGAGTATCAAGAGACATTCAAACCCCTAATTGCAAAAGAATTTGATGACAAACAAAAGCGTTATGGTCCTTCAAAAAGACAATACACGCGCATGCGCGTGGGCATATTTCATTATCCCACTCTATAGACAAACATATTATCTAGCTGTGCAGTAAATATGAATCAAACTTTCATTCTCTATATTCATTAAAAAGTTACAGACGTTTTAGTATTATCCAATCAAATTGACGCACACAGAATTGTAACAGATACATACATGTATGTATCAGGAGAAAGCTATCAGCAGGTGGTTTTATATCGTACTTGATCGTGTAAATTATATTTTTATGATTGCATGGCGGATGTGACATTATCATTTGTCGCGTTTGACCGAAATACTGACTACTTTAAGATTCTGAAGTGATTGCCATTCGTAATTTTATTTGGTATTTATGGTATAGAAATATTTCATTGTGTTATCATTGATAGGTTTGTACTAATTATCTATAGCTCATCTGAGCAATTTAAACCAACGCGTTTAATTAAACAATAAATTGCCCTTCAAAGTATTCAACCTTGGCCTGGATACACTTTTTAGACGACCAATCTACTTCTGGAAACATTTTTTTATACTCTTCATTAGCGACACCCATTCTATATGTAAATAAATCGCAGATCCAAGAGCATTTCGTGATTTGTATCTTTTTTCGGATGGGTGGAATTTAAGTTTGAGGAACAGAAAGAAGTCGCACGAAGCTAAATCTGGAGAAAACGGTGATGTGGTAGGACAGTAACCTTTTCCGCCTCCAAATTCTCGCTCACGATGCTTGTTTTGTGTGCAGGCGCATTGTCGTGCAAAAGTCAGAGACGCACTTCAATACCCATATTGGGACGACGACTTTCGTAATATTTCTCCATTTTCTTAATAACTTTTTTATGGAACAGGAATTTGCATGACAGGGTCAAAGAAAATAACATAAACACTTCTTCACGGTTTCGTAATCTTTAGCAATACAAGGACTTTTAATATTTCTGGCCAGATTCTGTTTAGAACTCTCACGTGATTTGCTCAAAAACAGGGTATTTACCCAGGTTTAGTAACTAAATTATCAAACGTCTTTTGGGTATATTTTGGATACAATTTTAATAATTTCTTTGCATTTTCAACACGGATTTTCTCGTTCACCGCTAAGCAAATGAGGTATCCACCTAGCGTACCCCTCTAGACCTTAGATTTTTTTTATACCCCCGTGATCGAAGATTGGGGGGCATATTGTTTTTGTCATTCTGTCCTTCTGTCTGAAACTTTAACCTTGGCTATAACTTTTGAATGATAAGTACTAGGGCTTTGATATTTCACATGTATGTTTCTTATGACAAGAACTTTTCGTGGGTACCATACTTTTTGACCTCCTGACCTTGAAGTTTGACATACTTTTCAAAAACTTTAACCTCACATGTAGCTATAACATTTGAATGGTAAGTACTAGGGCTTTGATATTTCATTTGTACGTTTCTTACGACAAGATATTTCTGATGGTATCAAAACTTTTGACCTCCTGACCTTGATCTTGAACTTTGACCTACTGTTCAAAAACGTTAACATTGGCCATAACGTTTGAATGACAAGAGGTACATGTAGGGCTTTCATATTTCACATATATGTGCATTCCTTATGACAAGCACTTTTAGCTGGTACCAAAATGTTTGACCTTGGCCATGAATTTTGACCTGCATTTAAAAACTTTAACATTGGCTATAACTTTTGAGTGGTAAGGGATAGACCTTTCATATTTCACATGCATAATCATTATGACAAGTCCCTTCCACTGGCATGCGGAATACAGGGGCATTCGTGTTTCACAAACACATCTTGTTCAAAATACCATGAACACGTGCTCACGACAAGTTTGTTATCCGAGCCAATTGCCTATCATGGATTATCTAGCGTCTTGTCGTAAGAATTTAGTGGATTTTTACGATGTCTATCACTGTTGTAACTGTGACAGGGCAACCTTCGCGAGCAGCATCTTGAAGGTGTTATGACCAGGCTTTTTAAATTTAGCAAACGCCACCTAGGAACATACCGTGAGACATTTGACCATTTCATATATACGGAGACCTCACACTGAATATCTGCTGGTTTATATACCAAGTAAGGACTGCGTACTCTTATATAAGGCCCTAATTCAAAGTGCATTGTTTGCTCCTTTTTCCCAGTCATTTTGAGTATAGCATAATGAATACGCTATGGACAATAACACTGTACCAAGCCAGTATAAATTTTTCTTTAGCAACGTTCAGTGATCAATCTAAAGTATCAGATTGGTTTCGCTAAGTAAAGCGAAGGATGGAATGACGATTATTTTTGGACCACTTCTCCTATACTAAGACTCTATAAATTCGTGTGGACAAATTCCATTAGAACTGGGGTAACATTTCTTCTTCTTTAATTTCCAGGGGATACTTTTAAGTATGATACCATAGATGATGGATGTAAAATGCCCCAGATTTTTTTTTTCCGCTTTTTTTAATTGTGGTGTGTGTGTGTGTGTGTGTGTGTGTGTGTGTTTTTTTTTGATTTTTGGGTTTTTGTTGTTTTTTTTTTGGGTTTTTTTTTGGGTTTTTTTTTTTTAGATGATACATCCAAACACAGTGAAGGCGGCCCAAAAGTACTAATTCCTTGCATACACAATTATGAAGAATTAAGTCATATCGAATACGGCTTGTTCGAAAACTAAACGTTCATATGGAGGGAATTGAACTTCGAAACAATTGGTAAAATAATATCTGTATTTTTGGCGAAAAATGTAAGTCTTCAGATTTTTAGTCACCTGAGTAAACTCAGGTGGACCTATGCAATTGGTCTTCGTCCGTCGTTCGTGCGACGTGCGTCGTCCGTCGTGCGTCGCCGTAACAATTGAACATTTTTAATTTCTTCTTGATAACCACCATCCGAAAATTCTTTTCAAATTTGGTATGAAGCTCTTGGACAAGGGGCACATGAAAGTTGTAATCATTTTCAGGTCTCTTGCACCTGGGGCCTGGGCAAAAACTGCCCAAAAGGTGACAAATTTTCTAAATCTTTTCCTTTACAACCGACATTCTTGAGAGAAAACTAAATGGCCAATGTGAATGTAGAGCAGGAAGGCCTTACCAAAAATTGTAAATTGGCTGATCGGCCCGTGTAGGGGTTCTTGACCCCAGGGCGGGGCCAAATTTGGTACATGTTCTGTTTAACAATTTGAACACATTTTAACTTCTTCCTTGATAACACCAGTCCAATCCTTTTCAAATTTGGTATGAAGCATCTTTGGACAAGGGGCACATAAACTTGTAAATTTCAGGTCTCTTGCAGCCCCTGGGCCTGGGGGGGGGCAAAAACTGCCCAAAAGTGACCAATTTTTCCAAAATCTTCTTCTTTACAACCGCACATGCCGTGAGAGAAGCCAATATGCAGAGTGAGTGTAGAGAGGAGGACCTTCCAAAATTGTAGAATTTTGGTCCTCTGGGGTAGGGGTTCTGAACCAGGGCGGGGCCAAGACGTTGGTATATAGAGTTATATTGTAAAATCATTTGAAAAGCATCTTCGTTTAATGTATTTGATATTTAATGTAAAACTAATGAATATTTTGAATGAAAGGGAGCCTTCTTATCAAATTTGTAAATTTCATGATCTTAGGTGGTAGGGGTCTTTAGTATTAGGGTGGGGCCAAAATGGTCAATTGATATAACAAATTGATGAAATGTTTTGAACAAATGAACATTTTTAACTTCTTCCTTGATAACCACCAGTCCAATATCTTTTCAAATTTGATATAAAGGATCTTTGGACAGGGTGCACATAAATTGTAAATTTTCAGGTCTCTTGCACCCCTGGCTTGGGGGTGGGGCAAAAACTGCCCAATAAGTGACCAATTTTCAAAAAATTTCTTCTTTACAACCACCACTGTATGAGAGGAACCCAAATGCATTAGTGAAGTGTAGAGGCAGAAACTTTACATTTGTAAATTTTGATCCCCGGGGTAGGGGTTCTGATCCCGGTAGGTGGGGGGCAAACTTGGTAACTAGTGTTTATAGTAAATCATTTGATAAGATCTTTTTCAATGTATTGATTATTAATGTGAAAAATATATATTCGGATTGAAAGGAGCGTTTTGTCATAACATTATACCCACTTGAACAAGTTGGGGGGGGGGGGTTACTGGAAATCAAGTGTTGTCCCTCCGTTGTTAGTGTTAGCCTTTCTACCAAGAGTCACCATATCATGCATTATGGTCTACCTATTGCATTTTGGGTTCAAAAGGGCAAAGGTCAAGCACCACTGGACATATGAGTGCGATAATTGTGTTGGGCTCAAGAGAATTATCCATTTTGCCTAGAGTCACTATATCATACATGGCGACAGATTATATTATGAATGGTTTTCCAAGGTTCCAGAGCATTATCCTTTCTAGCCTAGAGTCACTATATCATAATATATACTCATGGGACGAAGATGTTCTTATCGAAATTTTGGGTCAAAAGGTCAAAGGTCAAGTGACTGGACATCAAAAAGTAGCAATATGATTTCCAGGCCTTCAGCATTATCCCTGTCTACCTTAGGAATCACCATTATCATATCACATGAACTCAACCATGGTCAAAGATAGTGAATTTTGGGTCAAAAGTTCAAGCTCACTGGACATTAAAGTAGCAATATGGTTTCTTCATTTAAAGTCTTGAACAATCTTGTTGAGATTGAAATGATATTCTTGTGTATAGAATGGGAATCATCTATGCATATATTGAAAGAGATATTAAAATGTTGAACAAAATACTCTGTATTGAGACTTTAGAAATGCAAAATGAGCCCACTGCTGTGGGCTATGGGTAATTCAGGTGACCGTTAAGCTGGGGCCTCTTGTTTCTATGTATTAGGGCGTAACATATGACATCTAATAAAGCTATGCTTTCATACCATAAGTACAACATTGAAAGTTGAAAAGATACACAAGAACAAAAGCACCTTGTTTTAATTATTTATGATATTACCAACCTATAAAAATAACAAAAGTGCGTCTAGGGCACGCGATGTAGTCGGGTACAGACCCAAGTATTGTATTATTGTTTTCGATGTATACGGCATGCCTTTTTCTCTTATGTTAAAGGGAACTGACCCACCGATTTTTCTCCAAAATTTAGTTTTTCAATTTTAATTATCTAATGTCTTGTCTGTGTGTATAAAGTCAATAATGTGACTGGTGCAGCACAAAAATGCATTAAATCAGAACATTATCATTCATATTTGTTTGTTAATTTACAACACTGGTTACTGCTATTTTGGGGGCGGTTCCTTGTGCGTGAAATCGGGAGAACGATCTGCAAATCATAATTTCCTGGACTAACTCGTGAGTATAGAGAAACTTTTCAGGCTTATTCTACTTGTTTGTCCTTTTTCGCTGCTGCTACCCGCCACACAATGTAGTCGCATAACCGACCACCCAATGTAGGTTGTATCCAGTGATAAAAAACTCGAGTCTTTGTTTACATAACAAAGAGTTGCGGCTAAGAAATATCGCTCTAATCCTTGCATTCAAAAGGTTCAAAATTTGAATGTAGACTTTAAATGAGATATCTTCACTGATTAAAGGGCAAGGACACTGTTTTGAACTAAAAATTGTTCACGAATAGATTGCCATTTTATAATGTTTAAATGCTTGACTAAGTTACCCTAAAATCTTGAAAATTAGCCGGATTTGATAATAAGCCGGTCTTGAAAATTAAGCCTTCAAATTCCTGCACCACACTTTTTTGAAAATAAGCCCTATTTGAAAGTTAGTTCGTTTTGGTAAGATATTCAGCATTTGAAGATTTATAACCAAATATTTATACAAACAGTTCATCCAATTCATGTTTTTGTATCACACATATAATTATATAAAAAAAAAAAAATTTTTTTTTTTAGATATATAGTTTATTTTAAACTAGATTTATTATATTCAAACATTTCAATCTGAACTAGTAATCCGATTTAGCCGCTAACAACAGACTACAATTTTTTGTTTGATAATAAAGAACGCATTGTGAAAATAAGCCGGTCTTTAAAATTAGCTCCTTATTTCCTACCAAGAAACTTATAAAGCTTTGGCTTATATTCAATATTTTAGGATATTTCTAATGGTCAAGGAAAAATGTTATAATTGTCATTTAGTTGACTTCCAAGTGAGATACAGGCATCTTACAATTCTTTGTTTGTAACAAGGCTCAGCCATCATTTTTGCTTAAATATATTGAATATACTCACTAAATGTTATTTAAAGCAAGGTTTTATTTTCAAATTAGAAGTTCTTCTCACACAATTAACAGTTTCTAGTGTTTCTCACTCTCATATTGTTTTAAACATGAAATTGTCTACGAAGGAACATTCTTTTTGTAAAAATAAACAGGCTGGAGCCTTGTTTAAATAGCGAAGATTTGTGAGCGTGACTTACTTGTAATCAACAACTGATTTTAAATTTTTTGCTGACCACTAAAAACTTGATAAAGCGTTTAAACACTCAAAATCGGCAATCTAAATTTGAACTATTTAATTCAAAATGTGTCATGTCCACTTCTAAACATCATAAATGGAAAATTCTTTTAGTCAAAAATTGTGGGTCAGTCCCTTTACGAGTAGATAATATTTAGTAAGCATATCATATATCATAATCATTATATTTTGCATTATATATAACAGTCTCAGAAATACGTCGAATATGGGCTATTTTACGTACAAACATGATTTTTGATTCTATTTCTTATAAAGAGATCGCGATGAACTTTATGGCCGTTTAATTCCTCTGTTCCATTTATAGAACTGTCACGTTGTTAAGAACACGTCGTCTTTCGAGGCTTATGTACATTTTGACCGCCAGATTTCGTGGTTGCATTTTTACCTGTTTATAAATTATATTTTGATTTCCTTAAAGAAATCAGTGTAATAAAATTCAAAAGATACAGATTAGCTACTTTAATGACTTCGTCATTGTTACTAAATGCTACTTTAGAACGGTACTATTCGTAATTGAAGAGTGAACATTTTAAGATAGCGGTACGTTTTAGTCATTACGAGAAACGGCATTCGATCTTTAGAAGATAAGTATACGTGCACAGGTAAAACAGGCCTTTGTAGAAGTCAGTGACGTGAAATTCTGTAGCCATGGTGTAGTTGGTGACCCCTCTGTGGGGAGGCGTTATGTGTTTGCAGTTGTAATGTACCATCATTTCGTATGTAATACGTAACGCCAGCCTTTGCATGTTTCACGTCAGGACCAGAAAACACTAATGTAAGTAAATGTTAAACGCATTGTTTAACGAAGAAGGTCCGAGTGGTTAATTCAAAATTTGCGTGGAAAACTCTGGTAAAAATAAAGGCTACTTTCATAAAATAAAATGTGTGTTTTTTTAATATCTGAACATTCTTTTACGTGAAATGAAAGTTTGTAATGCCTATAACTGTAATATTTGCATTAGAGATCCCTTAGAGTTTCCCCCGATCAATAATATGTGTGTATAATTTAACACGGCACCAGTGCCTTCTAATTCTGAAATGCCACCATCATGAGTGGACTACATAAAAGGTAAAGAAAAAGTTCCTTTCCATAATCCAAGTTCAAAATAGGATATTGTTAAAATTAAAATTCATGCTTCTTTGTTAACGAGATGATTTCTTTTAATGATGTATTTTCTGCACATGGACGTCTTCATTACACTAGATTTTATCGGGCGTTGCTAAAGCTTTGTGCTCTAGGAAAGCACAAGCCAAAATTCCGTCTACCAATCTACCTGACAGTTTTGTGAAGTGCTTCGAAAACCTTCTCAAGACGACGTTTTTCAAGGATGTCGCCCGCGGACAAACTGTCTTCTACCTGTTTACAGCGTACATTGGGACAGTCAGTCTGAATTAACTTACTATAAGCATGGTTCATCTTTCTTTATTGTACGACCAACTTTGCAATTTTAACGACTGATCTTCTGGTTATAACCATACCAGAGAAACAGTATAGCTCCATTAGTGTGTGTGTGTGTAATGTCGAAGAGGCAAGCTAAACTACACATAGAGCCATCTAATCTAAGGCGAAACCACAGCGTCCTCAAATAAATTCACGCCGAAATACAATCGGGTGAACTATTTTAATTATCTCTATTTTTGCGCATATTTATAGACAAAAAGTAAATAAATTTTTGAAATCTTTTATAATTTTACTTGGTTCTTATGAGATTAAACTAAGTTTATCTAAAAATTACTCGGACTACCGTTAACCCTTTCTTGCAAAATCAATTTTTAAGAATATCTTTGTTATAGTCGAAATTTACTACACAAAATAGTTATGTATATATTGTGTTTTAAGTCATTTCTACTTTCAGTAGCAGTTGATGTATTACATAATTCCTAGAAAAATTGGAGTATGATTAACAAAGTTTCTGGATGTTGTAATTTATTCATTTATTTTGGGCTATCGGATTCTTACGTGAACTATAACATATTTAGTTAACTATGCTCCTGAGCTAATTTACTGTCCATCAGTTTTTCTACAAAACAGTCGTATACATGACCTTGTCTGTGATTGCATCATATGTACCCTTTGTTAGACTGTCATTTTCGTTACTAGATTTGACGACGGGTTAATCTCCACAGGGGTGTGACCCGGTCGGCAGAGCATGCTTACTCCTCCATGGCACTTGCTCCTTGCCTTCACATTTTGTCGGAGTCCAGTGTTGCCTCTCATCTTCGACCTTGTATATATGTTTTTTGGGGATATGATTAGTTTAACGCATTGTTATTACGCCAATGTTATACTGTAGCATAGCTTTTTCAAACCTAAAGAATAAAAAGAAAATATACTGCTGTTTTATAATTTATGTATTTGAATACCATTTTCCCTAAGTATAGAGCAACGCACTCTACAAAAGATGAGCATTTCTAACACTCTGATATCATGGAGTACATACATTTTTTGAATTTACATGTTCAATAGGATGTTCATACCTGAATATTATTCCGTAAATTATTTGTCATCATTTAAAACCATATACAGGTATGACCATTTAACTCTCGGACATGATAAAAGTCCAGCCTTTTGCTTACCCTTTTTATCAAAGATACAGAAAACAAATTCAGTGTATCTGGTGATTTTTGCAGATATCTTCTCCAGTTCTCAAAGCAAAAGTTTAAAATCTATCATTATCCTATGGCGAGGAAAAAATCCTAAGGAAAAAAATTCCTATTGATTTTTCAATAGGATAATTATCCTAGTAGAAAATGAATTTTTAATAAATGTCCGAAACAAAAAATCCAACGATAAATTATCCCATATTTTATGTAGACAACATAGGATATAAATGCAAACAATTATTGTATTAGTTAGAGGACTATAATTCATTTGGGACTCTTTAATTTAATTCATTTTCTATAGCCCACCACACGCCCTAACCCCTACTCCTCCATTACATAATCTCCTACTGAAAATGAATAGAGTTTTTTTCTATAGGATTTTTTTCTCCAATAGAATAAGATAGGATTTGATAGATAAAAAAATCCCCCCCCTTCTCCACAGGATCTTTATCTTAGGACTTATATCTCTTATTGTACAAGTTGTAGTACTTGAGCTTTGAACTAAAATACTGCAAGAGAGTTAAATGTCATTACTGTTTTATACAAATTAATATTTTAAGAAAACGTATACTGTAACTCTGAAAAGTTGAAAATATCACTTAGTGCTCAAACATTTCTTCTTAATTTCGTTTCTTAATCAAATCGAAACTGTACAGTTTGAAATAAAATGCTTTCACTCCTAAGATGCAAATTCGATACGTTTTCTTGGATTCCCTTGGTCAATCGTGTAGGGGAATATTCTCTTTGGTTTTATTTTCGCCTATATTCACGATTACATAAACGACGCGGAAAATAAAACATTCGCATCGCATATTCACGATTACATTAACGACCGCCGAAAAATAAAACATGTTCGCAAAGTGTATTCTAAAGGGGTAAGAGTTTGTTCACTGAAGGTTTATTCCGCTTTTACACGACGTGAAATTCTTCGTTCAGGCCTTTTCCTTGCTAGGTTACAAAGTGGTCTCCAAATACAGAGTATGGTCCACGTTGTTGTTAATTTGCGTATTGCTTGTCTATCATAAGCGAGGGTTAAAGTGTACGCGCATATAAGTAACAGATATATCAATTAACGTACTGAATCGGCAACGCGTTGGGGTGAACTTACACGTAACG
>CAJDSM010000184.1:7041-27377 GCA_903981925.1 Ostrea lurida
TGAGTCACACATCAGTCTTTCTTTGGGCTATGCAGTGGTCACTATTTTAAAGTCATACAATGGGTTCAACTAATTTTTGAGTCACACATTCCCAGTCTTTTATTGGGGCTATAACAATTTGGTTCACTATTTGAGTCATACAATGGTCTCTATTTGGGCTATGCAATGGTCACTATTTCAGTTTTTCTTTGGGCTATACAATGGTCACTATTTAAGTCATACATCGGTCTTTCTTTGGACTATACAATGGTCTCTATTTGGGCAATGCAATGGTCACTATTTGAGTCATTCATCGGTCTTCTTTGGGCTATACAATGGTCACTATTTCAGTCTTTCTTAGGGCTATGCAATGGTCACTATTTGAGCTATGCAATGGTGCTCTATATGAGGGCTATACAAATGGTCAACTATTTCCAGTCTTTCTCTTTGGGCTATGCAATGGTCACTATTCAGTCTTTTCTTTGGGCTATAACAATGGTCTCTCATTTTGGAGCTATACAATGGTCACTATTTCAGTCTTTCTTTGGGCTATGCAATGGTCAACTATGTTTCAGTCTTTTTCTCTATGAGGCTATACAATGGTCACTATTTTGAAAGTCATACAATGGTTCTCTATTTGAGCTATACAATGGTCACTATTTGAGTCAATTAGACAGTATTTTTATCTATATCCCCCTCTTTTAACTTTCATTTTAAATTTGAGGCCACCCAGAGGGAACTGATTCTGATAATTTTGTAATTTAAATTAAGCATCGTAAGTTGGCGCAGTCACAAATTTAAATTATGGCACATTTTACCTAACAAATACTTGAAATGCAATGTACATAATAAACTTCTATAGATTATTATCATACATTTTGAAAACTTTGTATATAACATTACCTAAACCTTTGTTTAAACAACAACAACAAAAAACTCTCCACAATGAACTTCTGTCATAATGCATGACCTTGACTTTTTTTTTTAACATTTCAAACATAATTGATAATTAAAAGTGAAAAACAAAATTTTGGAGGAAATTGTGAAACAGTCTCTTAAAACTGTCAATACTCCTTTTAAGTTCTTGTAAACTCTCAAAGCTTTAATGGTGAATTTTTCTCAAGTACAGAAAGTTCATTTTTTATTTCCTATCTACTGCATCAATTCTTTTTATATCTTTTATTGTTAAAGAACATTAGTATATATTAATTTGATGTAGTGATTGATTTGCATTGATTATGATGTGGTAATTTGGCATTAACCAACAAAACTGATTTATATAAATAGATCAAAATTTAAATTCTAGAGCAAAAAGGTCAAGCTTAGTGTGCTGTGGCTAAATAACAAATGCAAATTCTATTTGTATTTTTATTAATTCTCCTTCAATGTAAAAATTAAAAATATACCTCCAAAAAAATTGACACTGCTGCAAAATTCAAGTTTGGACCTGAATATAAAGGCAAAGATAACGAACAGTGATCAATCTCGCAAGTCCTAAATATAATACAAAAACAAGAGTTGGGCAATCACGGACCCCTGGACACACCAGAGGTGGGATTAGGTGCCTAGGAGGATAAGCACATCCTGTTGACTGGTCACACCCGCCGTGAGCCCATTGTCTTGATCAGGCAAACAGAGTAATCTGTAGTCAAATCAGTGTATGAAAAATGGCTTAACAATTGCTATGAAACATGTCAGACAGCATTTGACCCAATGGCAGTTCAATGTAACTGTTGAAACCCCTGCAGCAACAACTTGTTCTTACTAAGTAGCCTGCCTTCAAAGTGATCATACGTAGAACAAGCTCTTGCATATCGAATAAGTTGAGAGATGTACACACCATATGCAGGTGATGATGAAATATTGCTACATAATTATGGGAAGTTGATGATGGAGAAGCTAAATTCATCCCATTTGTCATTATTTAGTTGTTAGTTTGCCATTAATGTCTGTGTTCAATAAGATATCCAAGTACGAAGCAGACATGGAAGACTCTGTGGTGACCTTTATTTCTAGTTCGCTGGGATATATTGAATCGACATATGAATGAAAATCATTATTATTGACAGATAAAACATCGTCAATATATTGAAATGTCAAATAGTATAATGATCAAAGCCAGATATGCAAAAATGAGTTGTACAATCATTGAATTCAATGCAAAAATGAATTGTGTAATCATCAAATCTGGAAAAGAAGGACAAATATGAAATATGACCTATAAAACCAATGGAGCTCTAAATGCTTGGAATGGCCTCTTAAATGTTGTCAGGCAGTAAAATTAGTGAGAGGGCCAAGGATTTGTATTGAGGTCTATGGGAAATGAGTTGGCCCCTCTTAATGAAGCTGTTTAACTCCAACTCGTGAATATATATGTCAGAGGTTTGTAAGTAATGCGTCCCTAATGAAGTATGTTGGTGGGACTATAAATCCCCGTGTCTAGTGAATTATTGGAATTTGTCTAACGGCATCACCTACTGACATCACAGCACACCTGAGGGATTAGGCTCATCATCCTATCTATTGATTGGCCGAGGTCACTTCCTGTGTAAGGTGCCAGGATGTTAAGTTTATAATTTGAGTTTGTCATAAAAGAGAAGAGTACAATAATTGGTTAAGCTGGAAAATATATAGAGTATTACAGTACAATAAATATCATTAAAGGCTAGACCGAATTTTATAATATCTTATATCTGATTTCATGAATCTATCGGAGGGATTTTTTTTCTATATCATTCCCTTGATGTACTTTTGGTATGTATCCAGCATTTAAGATAAATCCTGTTGATCCTTTGTGAAAGTAATCAAATGATTTTACAAATCCCTGCCACATTTATAGATTGCAGCCATTCATTAGGCAGGAATGAGGAGCATACGAAGCGTGAATTCTCACAAGATATCTGTCGCCAGATTCTTCAAATCATTACTTCACAAAAACAATGAAAAAAAAATATCAGAGGAAATTAATTTCTGCGCTGACCTTTTGAACGACTGGTTGTGGCTGTTTTTAAGTTGTTGTCAGGTTTTTAGATTCCTGGATGCCATTTTAGGTGTGTGACTCCATCATACGCTTGATCGCCGTGATTAATTGATCCGTCCGTTAATTTATAAAATACAAGCTTGCCAGTTGTGGCGCTTGTTGGTGGTCAGAATTTGTGATAAATTTTGGCGGATAATTTTGCCATGTCATTTTTTTTCCCAGCAGCAGAACTGCTCCCCGTCGATTCGCATATTGCTGTTTACGTCATTTTTGTCCGCAGTTTTGTCGTATTTGGGTTACTCCATCCTGGGTCCTCATTGATACCTGGGGTGTGTAAATAGTGGTAATTTTATTCTTCGCATGCTTTCAATATTGTACAGTCAAACCAGATTGTTTTCTGTTCGTGCTTTCTGTAATTTTACTGTCAATTCTGCTTGATACTGAGCTAGTTCTTTACTTCATGATAAGCACTATTCACTATATCCAATGACATATATTTCCTGTCGTTTACAAAAAATGGTGAATAAAAATCACTTCATCGTAACCAGTAATCCATAATAAACAATAATCGTTGATACGTAACCTCGTTGTATCTGAGCTGTACTGTAAGCTCCCTGTCACAGGCTTTTTAGTAGCAAGGATACTTTACGCAATGTTCTCTTGGTTCGTTCGTTTCCTCTGTCCACAGGCTTGTAGTAGGCCAAGGATATTTACGCAATGTTTCCCTCGGTCGTTGTTCCCTCTCTGTCCACAGGCTTGTTAGTAGCAAGATATTTACGCAATGTTCCTTCGGTGTTGTTCCTCTGTCCACAGGCTTCTTAGTAGCAAGGGACTATTTACGCAATGTTCCCCAATAATAGATCATTTTTTGTGACATTTCTTGTACAATTGATCTTATCTTGTTTCTACCAAAAAAAAAAAAATCTTGAGATAATTATATATTACTAGCATATTATTTTGATAGTTCCTGGTTGTCAATTAAAAGTGTGAAGTCAGATCTTATGTATTACAGAAGGAGTCTCTAGGGACATTACTGAGTTATTGTAGCAAAGAAGGGGAGAGAACTCGTTGGAACGAGCAGATATTGAACCGGGGACCCTCGCGTAATACTAGTTAGGTGGTCCAACCACTGAACTTATCCATGCTGATATTCAAAGTAGGGTAATAGAATTAAACCTATTTAAAGCACTCTTCATGTCGAGGAGGTGAAAAAATGATTTTAAAGAAAATGTCAGCAATGTTGTGTATGTCCTGGCTAGGAGACTACACTATATGGACGATAGGTTGATGAAGAACCATTTCTGTCTCTGCAATTTTTAAAAATATTAATTTTTCTGAAGTTGGGGAAACATACTTAAAACTGCTTTCCCATAACAAATTCCTCTATTGGAATATGACATCATGAATTTGATGATTCTTCGTGATGATTGTCAAAAATATCATCATTTCAGTTATACAGTCATTTAAATAGAGCTGGGAACCTTAAATCAATCAACACCAAATTTATGTACTGGCGGTATTAAGTTATAATGATTTTCATATTTAAATCTTGTTGTGATTGACACATCTTTCTATCAGCCAGGGTGTTTGGTCTTATTGTTTCTATTTGGAATGGTAACTCCTTCAGATGAAAATTAAAGCTATTTTTTGTATTTTTTGTAGTTCTTGGGATCATGATTTCCTCCTAGACTGCCGTTATTTTACCGTTTGATTAATTACCCTCAGACATACTAGGATTCCGCTAATATATAGTTTAATGGCGATTAACCGACAACAATAACTTGGAATTAGTAAATTGGACGGACTGAAGAGGACACTTAATCAGCTGTGTTTTGTTTTAGAATTTTAAATCCAGGAAGTTTTCATTACGATTATGAAGTTAATCTCAAAACATGAGCCATGAACTCCATAAAAAAAAAGAAAATTTTGAAGCTTTCAGCGAACCTAGTTTTTATCATTCTGTCTTTCTGATGAGAGCTTCCTCATTCAATATCTTATTGGTTGTTAGAGGAAGCACCTAGACTAATTTAAGATCGTACCTTATTGTATTACATGTAAGTCAAGTGAACATAAGTAGCTGAATACTCAAACTGTAATTAGCAATCAGTAAAACTGTAATTAACAATCAGAAATTGATCGGATCAAATTTGTAGCCCGATAAAACGCCAGATGAATAAGCTATATAGGGCATCAATTGGAAACTTAAAAATGAGGTTTAAAAATTTTTCATTATCTGTAATATTAAAACATTTGTTTCAGCTGTGGTTTATCAGTAGTGTTCAAGATAATAATACCAAGAACACCGACCTGTAAAACATATAACATTTATAATCAAATTGTCTTTAATTCTTTTTTTGTGTTTGAAATGTGAAATTAATTGAAAATCACTTGTTAAATATCATTTCTAATATCATCACTTGTAGATGCCAGATGTTGAAGTGGGAGGGGGAGGAACGATTATGAGATAAAGTTATGTGTGGTAGAGAGTTCGCTCAGGGACCCGATACCAGAGCGTTCCTGGTACCAGACAAAAAGGACATCAGTCTTTAGTTCAAAAACCTCTGGCTACATGAAGGGCAGACAGAATACCTGGGACTATTTTATTTAACCTTTTATATCATAAGACATAGGAGGAAATTTCTAAGCTTATTTTCTAACAGCAAGCATGCCTTGCGTGTTATTGTTAATGAGAGATTAACAAATATAGCAATGATCATAGATATTTTTATTGCTGATGTAAAAAAAAAAAAAGTCTGACCTTTAAGATGGTGCTCAACAATCACTTAAATGAACTCTCTGAGCAAAAAGAGAATGTCACTTGTTTCATTGATATCAATATCATCATGATGTATGGACTTGTGAACATAACCTAAATTGATAATTCCAGGTTTATTTTAAAATTTTAGACATTTAAAATTTTGACTCGTGATTTTGATAAATGTATTCAGAGACGTGTTGTAAGAAACCTTTTCATCAGAAGAAGCTTGCATTGCAAATAACAAAATTGTATTACATTGAATTCAAATATGCTCAGATCCATATTGTAAAATTTAAAATTCTCGTCAGAAGAAGCTCACATTGCAAATAACACAAATTTAGACCATGTAAATCTCATAGATGTGATTTACAATAAGTCATCAATTTTTGACAAATATGAAGTCACTTTGATTTTTTTTTCAGTTGGTGAAAGAACAGAAAGGCAGAATAGCAGAGTTATCCAAGTCTAAACAGGAACAGGGGCTGGAATACAGAGTATGTATAATTGTCATAGTTGTTATCGCCTCGCAACGAGTTTTGGAGTGGATATAGCATCGCTGCCATGCATCCGTGCATATGTGTGTCCGTGTGTGTGTGTGTGTGTGTCTGGAACCTTGTGAACAAGATAGAAGCAAGGGCATTCATCAGAGAATCATCAAACCTTCCACAAATGTTGCCCATGGAGAGAAATAATCAAGGTCAAAGGTCAAGGTCAATATTGACTATTGCCAAAAATCCTTGTTAACAAGAGAAAAGATAAAAGAAACAGCATTCATCAGAGAATCATCAAACGGTCCACAAATGATGCCCATAAAGATGTAATGAACCCTTTTGATTTTCAAGATCAAGGTCACTATTGATTGTCTCATTATCTTGTGAACATGATAGAAGACACAGCATTCATCAGAGAATCATCAAACGGTCCACAAATGATGCCCATAAAGATGTAATGAACCCTTTTGATTTTCAAGATCAAGGTCACTATTGATTGTCTCATTATCTTGTGAACATGATAGAAGACACAGCATTCATCAGAGAATCATTAAATCTTTCACAAATGTTGCCCATTGAGAGAGGGTGAACCCTATTGATTTTTAATGTCAAAGGTCAAGGTCACTATTGACTATTGTTTAAAAATCTTGTGTTGCGAGGGGATGCTACGCTTGCATTGCCTTGTTTTATACTTGTCATCATTGTATTATCTTTTGACTGTCTAGAGCTGTCTAGAGTCTACAAAACATAATGCTATACATATTGACTGTTGCAGTCGATATTTTCAACTAAAAGCCCCTCTCTTCACATGCACATTTAGATAGATTTATGACATAATCTTCACATAAATAGTAATCAAAAGCTTTATGTCACAAACTGTTATTAAGTCCGGGAATTGTTTTGTTTGGAACAGGACAGAGTCCAGGTGCTGGAGGCGCATGTTGAAGAGGCCCGCAAAAGGATGTTGCAAATGGAACTGCTGAAACAGGTAAACAGTGTAGAATGAGGATGTTACAAATGATCAGATCAGAATAGAATAAGTCAGTGTGTGATTTAATGGAATGATCGAGACAAGTAACTGTCTGGAAGAAGTCAATGTAAAGGTAAAGATAACGGACAGTGAACAATCTTGTAAGTCCCAAATGGAATACAAAACAAGAGTTGGACAAACACGGACACCTGGACATACCAGAGGTGGGATCAGGTGCCTAGGAAGAGTAAGCCTCCCCTGTTGACCGGTCACAACCGCCATGAGCCCATAGTCTTGATCAGGTGAATGGAGTAATCCATAGTCAAAATCAGAGCTTGAAAAATAGCCTAATGATTGCTATAAAGCACACAAAACTGCATTTAACCCAAATAGCAGGCCATAATGGCAAACTTATTCTAATAACCATAGAATTTGCGAAATGTTGCATTTACACATGAATTTTAAAACCCCTGCAACAACTTGTTTGTAAGTAGTCTGCCTCGATTCAAAAAGTGATCATATGCAGAACAAGCTCTTGCGTATCGAATAAGTTGAGAGACATACACACCATATGCAGGTGATGATAGAATGTTGCTACATATATATAGGAATTGTTAATAAAGCTGTTATAAAAACAACACATCATCACTTCAGCAGCCTGAAGTGGTATTTCAATATCGAAAGGGATTTCTATATTACTGATATCTCAATGCAAAGAATGCGAGACACAGAGCAGGGGGTGTTGAGGTGTTATTCCAAAATAAGCAATATTTCAAAATAAGCGATTTTTCTAAATAAAGAGTATTTCACAATAAGCAATTTCAACAAAAGCAAGAGTAGACTGTAATTTGGAATAATTCGATAGTTTATAGGAATAAGTCGTATAGTTATAGGAATAAGTCGTATAGTTTATTGGAATAATTCGTTAGTTTATTAGGAATAAGTCGTATAGTTTATTGAGGAATTAAGTCGTTAGTTTATAGGAATAAGTCGTATAGTTGATAGAATAAGTCGTATATTTATAGATAAGTCGATAGTTATGGAAAAGTCGTATAGTTTATAGGAATAAGTCGTATAGTTATATAGGAATAAGTCGTATGGTTATTGGAATAAGTCGATATAAGTTTATAGGAATAATCGTATATTATGGAATAAGTCGTATAGTTTATTGAATAAGTCGTATAGTTTATTGGAATAAGTCGTATAGTTTATTGAATAAGTCGTATTGTTATAGGAATAATCGTATGTTTATAGGAATAAGTCGATATAGTTTATTGGAATAAGTCGTATAGTTTATTGGAATAAGTCGTATAGTTTATAGGAATAAGTCGTATAGGTATAGGATAAGTCGTATAGTTTATAGGATAAGTCGTATAGTTTATAGGAAAGTCGTATAGTTTATAGGAATAAGTCGTTTTATAGGTTTATAGGAATAAGTCGTATAGTTTATGGAATAAGTCGTATAGTTTTAGGAATAAGTCGTATAGTTTATTGGAATAAGTCGTATAGTGATATAGGAATAAGTCGTATAGTTTATAGGTTAAGAGTCGTATAGTTTATTGGAATAATCGTATAGTTTATAGGAATAAGTCGATTAGTTTATTGGAATAAGTCGTATAGTTATAGAGAATAAGTCGTATAGTTTATTGGAATAAGTCGTATGTTTATGGAATAAGTCGTATAGTTTATAGGAATGAGTCTTAAATAGACTGTAATTGTAATAAGTCGTATAGTTTATAGGAATGAGTCTTGAATAGACTGTAATTTGAATAAGTCGTATAGTTTATAGGAATGAGTCTTATATAGACTGTTAATTTGAATAAGTCGTATAGTTTATTGGATTGAGTCAGGCAATCTTTGGATACACCTATTTATTATATACCTATACCGTTGTCAGTACTGTTGACTTTCCTGATCACCGCATTGTAAACTTTTATCAATCTGTATCGCCAGTCTCTGAAATTGATGGCATTACAATTCATCAGTGCATGTGCTCATCTTGTGGAAACTGAATGACTGCATCACAAAAAGGATATTTTTAGTGACTAATTCATTACTATCAAGTTACCGTAGTAATTATAAATTAATCACACCCACCTAAGTTCTAGCAAGCTTAGAAGATAAAAGCAATCCATTTCCTCATGAATGCATTCCTGTTGTAAACAATACATGTTTGAATCTTGATAAATATGATACGTCTGCTTTAACAGCTGGAAATTCTGATATAAATAAATTGAAAGTAGAATGGAAGTATAAAAATTAATTTTCATTTTTGAAGAATACATCAGGGTATGAACGGCAATGCTTCACTCCGGCCTACTTATCACGATGCGCTGACATGCTTCATTAAGTATTCTTTTGGCATGAAGCATCAAAGTTAACTTTATACTCGAGTGAAATTTCAAAAATAAAATTTATTTCATTGCCTTCACAGGGATGATTTACAAAGATTTGTCCACCCTGTGTTTTCTTTATCTTCATTCTGATTGTTTGTCAGTTTACAAGGACTTGTGTCATTTGTCAAAGAAATCGGGAAAAGGTTTAGTTTTATAGAGAGGTTTATTTTCTATTGAACAGGACAAGACCAAATTGTTAGCCCAGGTGGAAGCCCAGGAATCTGTCATTTGTGGTCTGAAGGCGGAGAGGAAGTTATGGGGTCAGGAATTAGCACAGCAAGGTACAATATAAAATATCTATATGTAAAAGGTGGAATGAGGGACCAGAACTAGCACAGCAAGGTACAATATAGAATATCTATACATAAAAGGTGGAATGAGGGACCAGAACTAGTTTATCAGGGACTAGCACAGCAAGGTACAATATAAAATATCTATATGTAAAAGGTGGAATGAGGGACCAGAACTAGTTTACCAAGGGACTGCCAAGCTTCTATTGGTCAATAACTGATTGTAAAAAAAAAAAAGGAAGAAAATCATTTTATTTAAACACCCACGGTTATTGCACTGGATTGTACATTTGATTTACAAGTTTAAATTGTCTGAAATCCAAGTCTGCTGTTCAATGTTAAATGATTTAATGCAGCAGTACACTGTAAAAGTTTGTGTCTCAGATTGGTATAGGGTATATTTCAGTATTACGTAATTTAACAGGTCCCTCTCTGATTTTTATGGTATGTGTATTTTAGTATTACATAATTTAACAGGTTCCTCGCTGGCCCAGGACAGAGGCAGGCTTGAGTCTAAGATAGAGGCCCAGAGTTCGGAGATCATTACACTAAAGAAAAACCTAGAGGTGAGAATCAAGAAGGACAACTCTGTCGATCTTCTACAGTTTAAGAGCCTCAATGAATTGTTGTCTAGCACTGCATACTCAATGACTGTATGTAAGACATGAATTGTTTTATACTGAGGTATTTATTAGTTTATTAAAGCAAAGGTCACAACCAAGATATTCGTTTGATTTGACATTTCCCTGTTAACATTTCAAAAACTTCCTCTCAATGTAGATTATTTTTTCAGCAAATTTTAGGGGAGAGGTATTCATGTTCATATTAAGTGTCATGTCCTGTCCAAGGGGAGATAACCCATTTTCTGCATATTTCCCAACATATAAATCTTTGTACTGAAATGAAGAACTGTTGGAGATTGTACTGGCTGCAAGTCCCTGTAGATTGTGTATATAATGTATAGGTCAGATAAGTATGTCTACAACAGGAAAGAAATACCAATCTATAGTCAGTTTTTGTTCCAAATCAGAACTGCCATAAGTTGTACAAGCTTCCAGATGCAGTTCCTGCCCTGTGGTCATACCAGTAATTAAAACATAGTGATGACCTCGATGTCTAAAAATTTGAATAAAATGAACGAATTCGCTCAGTGTCTGTATATGTAATGGATATGTTTTAGAAATATTTATTTGTATTTTTGATGTAGCGAGAAACTGATGCACTAAAGATTAAAACGAAAATGTTGGAAGACCAGACAGAAACGATAAGGAAATTGAAAGAGGTGGGTGGATCAAACAGCCATTTTAGTGCTTCCCTGGTAACATACAGTATAAATGTGTGTTAAACAATCACTGCAAGGCGGAGGAAACATCGTGATGGGGGTGATTAGGTGCTGATATTCAGAATTCATCAGAATATCAAATAATTGTGGTCAAATATGAACTGACTCAGGCCGCTCACAGAATGATTTCCTGGGTCAGAGTGGGACAGCATTTAATTTTTCTCACAGGAGTACAAATATCGAGAAATTTTACATTTTAGGATATCTTAAGAATTACAAAGTCTGCTAGCATGCACACAGATAAGAATGAAGTTTTAGTCATTTCAGGAAGCTTGGGTCAAGATGGGGACATAGTATGTGTGTAAAGTTTCCATAGCAATGTATGAGATTTTTGTTTACAATTTCTTGATCAAAAACCTCTTGGATACATTCATTCAAATTTCTACAAGTTCTTTAATTGTGTTCAAAATTTGACCCAATAAGGATCTGGACAGATTTTAAAGGTTTGCATAAGAATGTATAGGAGTTTTATAGATCTGAATATTACATTCAAGGTAAAATGAAATCAATTGCATCATTACTATTGCATGATTTAATGCCCCCAGAATCTTTGATTCGGGGGCATATAGTTTTTGGCCTGTCCATCTGTTTGCAAAATTTTAACAATTGTCATAATTTCTGATTGGTAAGCTCCCCCCACTGCTAACAAAGTTTTTGACCTCCTGACCATGGCCTTGGACTTTGATCTACTTTTCAATTTCAAACATTTTAACATTGATCATAAGTTTTAAATGGTAACTATCCAGGGGTGTCAGTATTTCACAAACACATCTTGTTCAGAAATAAAATGAAGTAGGCTGGTCAAGAATTTTTTTTTTATTTTGATGGTAGAGTGTATGAAGTATTAAAAAGGCCTGTAACTCCAGTGGATATTTGATAAAAAATGTGCATGATTCTGAAATATTGTGTTATCAATCACTCAAAACAATTATAATGTCCACAATCTTTGTAGTCTCGAATTTCCTAGCATTTTCAACGGCTTGGGATAACCAAGGGCAGATAATTTATTTTCAATAATTTGAACTTAATCCCAAGAAAAATTATTTTCAGGGATAAAAAAAAAAGGAGGGGGAGGTTGGGATATAATTCTTTTTAACATCCAAGAATCAGATATTTATAATCGTATCATGATCCCATTTATCACAGTGATTTAAATTTTTAAACTTAGTGAGTTCTTACTTCTGTGTGAGCAAGGAGGAATGGGTTGGTATTGCAGCCCATGAGCAGCTTGTTGATAAGATAACTTGAGATTTAATGTATAGCTTTGTTGCACTAGGCTTTGATAGAGAGAGATGAGGAAATCAAGAGAACGCGGGAGGACTCCCTACGGACCCAGAGGAACCTGGAGGAACAGTTGTCAGAGGAGAGGGCCACCATACAGGATAGTCAGGTACCCTTACTGCAATAGTCAGTTATAATAACCTTGTCCAGGCCTTAACTTTTTAGCTCACCTGAGCCGAAGGCTCAAGTGAGCTATTCTGTTTATCGCCTTTTGGGTTCCGGTCGCTAGTCTGTCTGTCGTCCTCTGTATGTCTTGTCTGTTGTTAATTTTCACATTTTCTCGACCGACTTCTTCCTCACGACCGCTGGCAAATTCAACCAAAACTGGTACAAATTATCCTTGGGTAAGAGCGGGATCAATTTTGTTCAAATGAAGGCAGGGCCACCAATAAACGGGGAGATAACACGACAAGGAGGCCAAGGGCCACAATCGTCACTGAGCACAGCTGCTTCATAAGAAGAGAGTAGTTTGGGATTTAGAATGTAACCACGTGGACTAAATTACTATGATAGGTGGAGCATTATCTGAACCAACTTAAATCCTACTCCATATCAGAAGCTTTCAAGGTAAACTCCACTCTCTGGTTCAATGAAAAATTTTTAAAGAATTTCTCTATATATCTGCAGATGTAAAATTTGAATCCCCTATTGGGGCGTCTCATCATCCTTGAAGGTCATAGATTTTGAAACTTGTAATCTCCAACTATATCGGAAGATTTCATATAAATTTCAGGCTTTCCTGGCCCAGTGGTTCTTGAGAAAGAAGTTTTTTTAAAGATTTTCTCTATACTATCTGCATGTAAATTTGATCTATGGGCCATAGTACCCCGGGGGCTCAATGATTTGAACAAACTTGATCTCCTCTATATCAGGAAGCTTCATAGTAAACTTTGCTTTCCTGGCCGCAGTGGTTGCTTTGGAAGGAATTTTTAAATATTTCCATATAATTTCATATGTAAAACTTTGATCCCCTGATATGGGGCATAGTCCTTCCCCGGGGGTCATGATTTGAACAACTTGAAATCTCCTCTTATTCAGGAAGCTTCCATATATTTCAGCTTTACCTGGCTCAGTGGTTCTTAGAAGATTTCATATGATTACTATATGTAAAACTTGATCCCTATTGGGGACCCCATCGTACCCCCGGAAGTCATGATTTGAACAAACTTGAATCCCTTTATAAGGAAAGTTCAGGTATAAATTTCAGCTTTCCTGCCCAGTGGATTTCTTGAGAAAGAGGATTTTTAAAGATTTTCCTATATTAATTTGCATACTGTAAAACTTTGATCCCTATTTGTGGCCCCATCGTAACCCCGGGGTCATGATCTGAACAACTTGAAATCTCCTCTAATAGTCAGGAAGATTCCCATAAATTTCACCTTTCCTGGCCCCAGTGGTTTTGAGAGAAGTTTTTAAATGACACCACCCTCATTTTTGCTTTATCGTGATTATCTCCCCTCCTTGATGAGAGGCCTGGCCTTCATTTGAACACAATGTGAAGCCTTCACCAAGGAATGATGTGTCAAGTTTTGGTCTGAAATTCTGGCCCCAGCCGGGTTCTTTGAGACAAGAAGTTGAAAATGTGGAAAAGTTTACGCACACAGACAGACAACGGACAAATTTTTGATCAGAAAAGCCACTTGAGCCTTTGGCTCGGTTGAGCTAAAAATCGCCAAAATTAGAGGTGGGGTCATTTAAAAAAAATCTTCTTCTCAAGAACCCACTGGGCAGATAAGCTAATTATATCATTGAAGCTTCCTGAATATAGCTGGAGATTCAAGTTTGTTCAAGATCAATGACCGGGGATTCGATGGGCCACAATAGGGGATCAAAGTTTTTGACGTGATTATATAGAGGAAAAAATCTTTAAAAATCTTCTTCTCCATATAACCACTGGGCCAGGAAAGCTGAAATTTTATATGGAGAACTTCTTGATATAGAGGAGTTCAAGGCTTTGTTCAATTCATTGACCCGGGGGGTAAACGATGGGGCCACAATAGGGGATCTAAAGTTTTTACAGTATGTTATATTAGGAAAAATTTAAAAATCTTCTCTTCAAGACCACTGGACCAGAAAGCGAAATTTATATGGGAAGCCTTCCTGATTATAGAGGAGATTCAAGTTGTTCAAATCATGCCCCGGGGTACGATGAGCCCCAATTAGGGGATCAAACGTATTTACATATGATTATATAGGGTAAATCTTAAAAATCTCTCTTCTCAGAAATGCTGGGCCAATTACAAACTTGAAATTTATATGACGGTTCCTGATTTAGTGGAGATATTCCAAGTTTGTTCAAATCCATGACCCCCGGGGGTACGATGGGGCCCAATAGGGGATCACAAGTTTACATAGATTATATTAGGGGAAATCTTAAAAATCACTGGACCAGGAAAAGGCTAAAATTAATATACTAAGCTTCTGTATATGGGGATTAAAGTTTGTTTGCAAAATCATGCCCCCAGAGTATGTGGGCCACAATTAGGGGATCAAGTTTTACATTATGATAATATATTATTAAAATTAATTGTCTTCTTACAACAAAGACAACATTTACATTACACTTCCTGATATAGAGTAGAATCAATTTGATCAGGATATCAATACCTCCTTGGGGTACGGGCAAGCGCACAACGGAATCCAAATGTTGTTCTCCAGAACCAACTGGGGTCAGTTTAAAAACTTAAAATTCTTTCTAAATCACTACTGCTGAGCCAGGCCCAAGGGTCACTCAGTGAGCGATAGTGCCCATGGGCCTTTCTTGTTTTTTTTTTAATTTGCAATTTTTCTCGTCTTAATGTTCAATGAGTGCATGGAATGCGAATTAATTTTCACAGATTCGTTGGCCTGGCCACAGAAAGTGTCATGATTTTGAGCCAAGTGGTCAAGTCACAATGAGCATAAGTGGTTATTGATCCTTGTCCAAGCATACTTTTCACTAGAGTCATAGGTTGGAAGATATTTCCCCAGAATTGTTGCCTTGGACGCAAGAAAGTGTCATGATTTTGAGCCCAGGTCAAAGGTCAAGGTCACAATGCAACATGGGGTTTTACCTTGACTGACGTCATACTGACCCATGATGGGCGTATCATGCTATATTGGCGTTGTTCGTGTTAAGTATTGTAATCCACAGGTAATTAAGTAGTGTCATGGAGACACAGGAAACAAAATGAAATTGTATTTATAAATTTTCCCCTTTTCATATTTGAAACCAAAGTATTCAGTAGCATTGCAATATTTCTTTTTCAGGAAACTTTGGAAAGGTTGAGGGAACGAAAACAAGAGCTGAAACAGGAAACCGTGGATCTGAAAACAGAACTGGAGGATTCCAAAAAAGCTCACAGGTAACTCTACATATTCACTGTAGTGATTGATCTGAAAAGGTCCTCAAATATATCGCCATACTATCTACTGGGCTCCCATTGAATATTAGAACTTTTCCCTAGTGCCCGGTTCAATGTGAACCTCTATTATTTTTTATTGGACTATGGAGTACCAAATTGTGAAAATTTTATACAAGAATTGCTATGAACTGTAATGCATTAACTTCCAGATTTTTTATTTCTAACACAATTACATATCATTATTTTCAGTATTCTGAACAACAAGTGGAAAGAGAAGTCGCAGCTGATTGGTCAGTTAGAGAAACAGGTGACGGAAATGAGAGAAAACTGGGAGAGCAAGGAAAGAAAATTGACGGAGGAAAGGGACAAAGCCATACAGGCTGCCAAGTATGCAGTCTTATTGTAGCATGATGTTGTGTGTATTATGTTGATGTAACACATATATAGATGCGCTAAACATTCAGGTAATTTATGTAAAAAGTTTTCCTTTGCTAATTTCTAGCATTGCCATAGAAAAGCTGAAGACTGTCGATGATGCCTTCAGGCACCAGCTGGAGAGTAAAGAAATGAAGCACAGAGAGGACATGGCTCAACTGGAAGATGAGAAACAGATGGAACTAGAACAAGCCAATCAGAGGGTAAGAATTTAATTTGAGCATCCAATCAGAGAATAGATTAGCATCCAATCACAGGATAGGATTTCCATGAATCAGCATCCACCTCACAGGATAGGATTTGATATTAACATCCAATCAGAGGATCAATAAAAGACATTTTTGATTTGAACAACCAATCAATGGGTTGAACTTAGATTTCAACCAATTTGTTATACTAGTAGTGAGTTGCAGGGATAACTTTCATTGTTGTAGAACAACCTGAGTGACTGATTAGTGATGTATGAACACCTGAGTAGACCTGCATTGAGTGATGTTTAGAACACCTGAGTGACCTTGATTAGTGATGTAGTTATAGAAACACTTGAGTTGACCTGATTAGTGAGTAGTTATAGAACACCTGAGTGACCTTATTAGTGATGTAGAACACTGAAGTGACCAATTAGTGATGTTAGTTATAGAACAACCTGAGTGACCTGATTGAGTGATGTAGAACACCGTGATTGCCTGATTAGTGTGATGTAGAACACCTGAGTGACCTGATTAGTGATGTAGAAACACCTGAGTGACCTGATTAGTGATTGTAGAACACCTGAGTGACCTGATTAGTGATGATAGTTATTAGAACACCTGAGTGACCGATTAGTGATGTAGTTACCGTAATCCTGTCTAATTTTTTGACACTGAAAATACACCAATTTTTTCAGGAATTTGCAAAAGTGTCGGAAAAATTAGAATTTGAAAACTTTTGTATTGATTTCTTAATCGGAAGATCGTATCTATAAGGGCCTGGGTAAGTACGAATTTTTTAGGATCGATACACAAGTGTACGGGCCGGCGTTTACACTGAGTGCTAACCCGATAATTAAATCCAGTCGTTTATTATTCCGCTCATTCCGATCACTCCATAAACCCTCGCGACGGAGAAAAAATTTGAGTTACACTCTCGGAGATCTCTGAGTTTACTTTTGTTTGTTCAGAATAGATTTGATTTTGCTTTGTGTTCTGTACTTATCAGCAGTTAAAAACATAAGAGTTTTGTGATTGGAATGAAAACGACGATCTTACGACAAACGATGAAGATTGTTCATATACGAATGTGCGAATAAGAAAACGGAACGCAGTTATCAAGCGAAAGTGAAAGAAAATTGCGCGGATCCAATAGCAACACGCTGCTTTCGGTTTAGGATGGGGTATACAACACAAGAAAATTAAAGAAAAAAGACGAAAAACGAGTGAGAATTCACGGCATTAGTGATGTAGTATAGAACACTGAGTGAGCCTGATTAGATGATGATAGAACACCTGAGTGACCTGATAATGATGTAGTTATAGAAACACCTGAGTGACCTGATTAGTGATGTAGTTATAGAACACCTGAGTGACCTGACTTCAGTGAGTGTAGAACACCTTGATGTGACCTGATTAGTGATGTAGAACACCTGAGTGAGTGAGCCTGATTAGTTATTGTAGAAACACCTGAGTGACCTGATTAGTGATGTTAGAAAACACCTGAGTGACCTTGATTAGGTGATGTAGAACACCTGAGTGAGTGAAAACCTGAATTAAGTTATTGTAGAAACACCTGAGTGACCTGCTTTAGTGTTGTAGATGGGGGAGGGTGTTAAATTATTTAAACAAAAATGGTCATCTAATTGCTGATTTGAAATCTCTTAAACCCCCCCCCCCCCCCTCCTTCCCCAATCTCTTCTACTTGGGCAGAGATTGATACAAACTTGGGTCACAACTCACCCCCTCCCTGAAAAGTTTCTGAATTTGCCAACACCTTTCTGTCTTATACAAGACAACATGTTAGTTATAACCAGAGTGTTGTCTTGCAGTAGGTTTATGTTCGCAACATTGAAGATGCACATTGTACGGATTACAAAGATAATTTGTTTCTCCAGTTTCATAAAGCATGCATTTGCTAGTTGCAGTAAACATATGCATGTTTCATTCCTTGTGGACATTTGGTACTGCAGTGTAAGCCTGATCAGCATGTTTCTGATTGACCACGTTCGGTTGATTGACAGGCGTTCAGTTGACTCAGTCTGGTTGACTTCACTAGTTTCACTCTACGGCTGATTCAATAATTGGCTGACCGTTGTATTAATAGTGTGTAGTAAGTTAGTTTGTCACTGGAGAGGCTCCTTATTAATCCACAGCTGATTTAAGATTAAGCCCAGTGACAATGCGTCACTGACAGGGAGATACAACCGTGTAGGCGCCCTTATTGACGTCACCTTGACATGTCAAATCCGCCACAAAATCCGAACTTCACAGATCGTTAATTATACCTAGAATTGAACTTCACAGGATCGTTAATTATACCTGTGGAATCGAACTTCACAGATCGTTAATTATTACCTGGGGTATGAATGTGCAATGTGGGAAACTGTAGGTCATGCAGAACAGGAAATAAAGTTGGCACGAAAAAGGTCATAATTTGTGAGATAAAGGTGAACATGCTTATTTTTATAGTATTTGTTGAATCAGGATAACCTCAGAATTATATTGTCGTTTGTTGTATTTGTGAATTTGGTTTCTGTCCAGGCTTTGGTAGTGCCTAAGTGTATAACTCTGGGTGAATTGGTTTGTCCAGGCTTTTGTAGTGCCTAAGTGATATATCTGATGTGAATTGGTATGTCAGGCGTTGTAATTGCCTAAGTGTATATCTGAGTGAATGCGTTTGTCCAGGCTTGTAATGCCTAAGTGTATATCTGGTGAATTGCTCCTAATAAAAAAATCCCTCTTTCATTCAGACCAAAGCAAGATTTTCATATCTCTATAGAAAATGATCAATTTGAAAAACTGTTTTGATAGACATCCATGAAATTGATATAGTTTGTGTATATATAATTGACTTTCATTGTGGAAATGCCCTATCATTTTTATTTATTTTTTTTTTGTATTCACACATTTTGATGTAAAACCACAAGATTTCATCATCTGTTAGTTTTTCGGTGTCGGTTTAATGCCCACAACGTTTAGACCTCACCTGATTTCCTGGTATAGTCGATTCTCACCGTTTCCTGGTATAGTCGATTTACTAGTTCCTTAACCTACAGTCAGAAATGACAGGTATGACAATCTATTAAAGACAAAAGATGATGAAATCATTGCAGGCATTTTATCATGACACTGAAAAAAGTATGATTAGCAAACTGACTATACAGTACTGTTTATTACTGGTTAATTACCCGGTACTTCTTTATAAATTTTTTAATATCAAATTCCAAGAAAAACACTGGAAAGTTTTCTTAATTTTATATCATTCTGGATTTGCCCCAAGATCATTTTGATTTATTGTTAAAATTTGAATTTTACCCAGTTTAAAATTTGCCATACCTAAGGATGTGGGGGAAAATGAAATTTCCCAGTTTGCAGTTGTATTGAATGATGGAACATGTTCATCAGAGAACCTCGATCCTCTCTGAGAATGGTTTAAGCATAACACAGAATACCAATTCAGAGGTTTTTTTTTTCGAATAGCGCAATTAAAAAAGAACACAAGGAAAAATAAACTGTTTATTTTAGCTGTTTCTAAGCAGTTCTTTGGCAGTGAAGAGATTATTTGGCAGTTTTTAAACAGTTTCAAGCAGTTGTGATTTTACTACTTGTAAACTGCAAGAATTCAGTATAATTGGTATTTCTTAGCAGCTTCACAAACAGTCTACCTTAAGCAGTACAATCCATTTAGTCCTAATTTAACTTTGCAAACTGGACTGAGTGCAAGCTTATATATATCATATAAAGTGCAGACTTATCATCGCCATAATGGCTACCTTCCTTTTGAAATACAATTGTAAAATTGATATCAGTAATATATTGCTTTTTTTATCTATCTGAATAGCTTACTCAGTTAATGTACAAGGTCACAGTGTGTAATGC